>CAUYRH010044334.1:0-33182 GCA_963574655.1 Perodicticus potto
AGCAAGGAATAGTCTGATAATTTTAGAAAAAAATTTGGCTTAATGGCTCAGCGCCTGTGGCTCAACGGGCTAACGCGCCAGCCACGTACACCTGAGCTGGCGGGTTCGAATCCAGCCTGAGCCTGCCAAACAACAATGACAGCTGCAACCAAAAAATGGCCGGGCGTTGTGGCGGGCGCCTATGGTTCCAGCTACTTGGGAGGCGGAGGCAGGAGACTCTCTTGAGCCCAGGAATTGGAGGTTGCTGTGAGCTGTGATGCCACAGCACTCTATTCAGGGTGACAGCTTGAGGCTCTGTCTCAAAAAAAAAAAAAAAAAAAATTGGCTTAATAAATGTCAAGATAACAGGAGAAGCAGTTTCTGCCAATCAACAGGCAGCAAATGACTTCCAAGACACCATAAAGAAAATCATTGAGGAGAAAGGCTATCCACCTGTACCAGTTTTTAATACAGACAAATGTGCCCTATCTTAGGGGAGTAGGGGGAAATGCCATGAAGGACATTTATTAGCAAGGAAGAGACGCAAGCACCAGGATTTATGGCAGGAAAGGACAGGCTAACTCTACTACTTTTTGAAAATGCAGTCAGGTTTGTGATGAGGACGACTCTCATCTATAAGGCTGCTAATCCCCCCACCCTCTCAGCCTTGAAGGAAAGAGAAAAACACAAATTGCCAGTCTTTGGGTCATATCACAAGGCTCGGATGATGAGAACCATTTTTATGGACTGCTTCCACTGAAGCTTTGTCCCTGAAATCAGGAAATATACTGCCAGTACAAGATTGCCTTTTAGAGTCCTCCTGATGTTGGACAATGACTCTGGCCGCCAGAATCCCATGAGTTCAGCATCAAAGGTGGCAAAGTGGTCTGTCTACTTATCCCCCGAACACATCTCTTGAATTAGCGTCTAGATCAGAAGATCATAAAGACCTTTAAGTCTTAATTGTACAGGGCATTCTGTGGAAAAGACTGTCACCACTATGGAAGAGAACCCTAATAGCACATTATGAAACTCTGGAAAGACTGTATCAGTGAAAGTGTCCTTGTTTGTACAGAAAAAGCCATCAAGCCCAAAACAAATTCCTCCTAGTGAAAACCACCTCCAGATATTGTACTTGACTTCACAAGATTATGACAGAACTAATCAAGGAAACCATGAAAGAGATTGTGGATATGGCAAAAAAAAAAAAAAAAAAAAAAAGCAGGGGGGGTGAAGGGTTTCAACATACAGATCTTGGAGAAATTCAATAGCTAATAGGCACCAAACCAGACAGATTAACAGAAGACAATTTGGTAGAGATGAATTGTCTGAATCAGTGCCAGACAATGAGGACGAGGACAAAGCAATGGTGCCAGAAACACAGTAATAGTACAGATGTATCTGGCATGAGGGTTCAGACTATTCAAGATAGCTATTGACTTATCTTATAATATGGATGTTTCTATGACACAGGGTTGGAAACATCATCAATTGTGGAAGAAGGATTAGTACCATAGTATAGAAACATTAATTTTAATAAAAAAGCAAAAAGTCACATTGAAATCACACTGTATTTTGGCTGGGCACAGGGGCTAACACCTGTAATCCTAGCACTTTGAAGCTATTGTGAAATGGTACTGAGTCCTTGATTTTACTCTCAGCTTGACTTATCAGTATACAGAAATGCTAATTTATCTGTGTATACTGATTTTGTAACTTGAGACTGTGCTAAATTTATTCATCAATTCTAGGAGTCTTTTGATAAACTCCTTGGGATTTTATAGATACAAGATCATACCATTAGAGAAGAGCAATAGTTTGACTGTTCCTGATTTGGAGATCCTTTCTTTCTCTTGCCTGACTGTTCTGACTAGGACTTCCAATACTGTGTTGAACAGAAGTAATGACTGTGAGCACCCTTGTCTTGTTCAAGTTCTTAGGGGAATGCTTTCAACTGTTTCTCATTCAATACGATGTTGGCTGCTGTACGCTGTAACATATTGCTTTTATAATTTTGAGGTATATTCCTTCTATGCCTAGTTTGTTGAGAGTTTTTATCATAGAAGGCTGGATTTTATTGAATGCTCTTTCTGGATCTAATAAGATGATCATATTGTCTTTATTTTTGCTTCTGTTTATGTGGTGCATCATGTTTGCTGTTTTTTTTGTTTGTTTCTTTAAACCATCCTTGCGTCCCTGAGATGAAACCCATTTGATCATGCTGAATTTTTATTTCTGTGCTGTCAAATTTGGTTTGCTACTATTTTGTTGAGGATTTCTGCATCTGTATTCATAAAAGATATTGGTCTATAGCTTTCTTTTTTGTTCTTTTTCTTACATCCCTTCCTGGCTTTGGTGTCAAAGTGAAAACTGGCTTCATAGAGTTAGGAAGGATTCTCTCCTTACCCATGTTATGGAATAATTTCCACAGGATAGGTACCAGTTCTTTACAAGTCTGGTAGAATTCAGCTGTGAATCTGTCTGGTCTGGGGCCTTTTGAGGGGCAGGGGAATTTTTTACTACTGCTTCAATCTCACTACTCGCTGTTGGTCTGTCCTGGATTTCTGTTTCTTCCTGATACACACTTGGGGAGGTTGTATGTTTCCAGGATCCTGATTCAGACTTCAAAGTTGGGTGTTCCCAGGAATTTATCCATTTCCTCTAATTAATGTGCTTAGTGATTTTCATGGTATTCACAAATGATATTATTTATGTCTGTGGTATCAGTTGTCATATCTCCTTTCCAATAACTGACTTAGCCTATTCAGGTCCTTTCTCTTCCATTTCTTGTAAATCTAGCTAGAGATCTATTGATTTTGTTTATCTTTCCAAAGAACCAACTTTTTGATTCATGGATCCCTCGTGTTGTTTTTTATTTCCATTTTGTCCAGTTCTATGCTGGGCTTTGTTATTTCTTTTCTTCTGCTGGCTTTGGCAATGACTTGTTCTTCCTTTTCTAGATCCTTGAGATGTGAAATCAGGGTGTTAATTTGTGATCTTTCTTTTTGATATAGACTTTTAAGGCTATGAATTTTCCCCTTTGGACTGCTTTTGCAGTATCCCGTAGATTCTAATAGTTTGTCCCCTTTATCTTTTTTTAATACTTCCCACTTAACAGAATAAAATTTCAGATTTCTATACTATCACAGGCACCACAGCAAATGCACTTTTTAAACAAAAAAATCAGAGTCTCACTCTGTCACGCTGGGTTGAGTGCCATGGTGTCACCACAATTCACAGCAACCTCATTCTCTTGGGCTCAAGCAATCCTCCTACCTCAGCCTCACAAACAGCTGAGACCACAGGTGCCCACAAAGACACTTGCCTAGTTTTTCTATTTTTAGTATAGACAGGCTCTCACTCTTGCTCAGGCTATTCTTCAATTCCTGAATTCAAGTAATCCACCTGTATTGGCCTCCCTGAGTGCTAGGATTACAGGCATCAGCCTCCACGCCAGGCTGCAAATGCATTATTTTTATTATTTTTGTTTTTCTTTGAGACAAAGTCTCACTTTGTCCCCTGGGGTTGAGTGCCATAGCATCATCATAGCTCACAGCAACCTCAAACTCTTGGGCTCAAGTTATCCATGCCTCAGCTTCCTAAGTAGCTGGGACTACAGGCACACACCACAGTGCCCAGCTAATTTTTCTATTTTAGTAGAGACAGGTTCTCACTCTTGCTCAGGCTGGTCTCAAACTCCCGAGCTCAGTGGATTCACCAGCCTCAGCCTCCCAGAATGCTAGTATTACAGAAGTGAGCCACCACACCCAAATGCATTAATCTGAAAACGTCCTCAAATCAAATCTGTTTCTAATGACTTGAATTAAGGTTTGAGGGCTCTTTTATGTAAACCGAGACCTTAGCTGGTGTTGGCTACTCTACCACAAAACATCCCTAATAAAGATCTGAAAAACTACCTATGTTCAATTAGGCCAGGAATCAGAAAACTTCTGTAAAGGGCCAGAAAGTAAATATTTTAGGCCTTTAAAGCCATACTGTATCACAATTACTCCATTCTGTTCCTTGCAGCAGGCAAGCAGGCATAAACAATACAGATATGAATGGACAGAGCGTGTTCTAGCAGAACTTAGTCATAAAACCAGGTCAACCCCTGAATATAGGCAATATTCTCAACCCCACAGATGTGAGGTTTTTTTTGGCTGGGTTTGAACCCGCCACCTCCGGCATATGGGGCCGGCACCCTACTCCTTGGAGCCACAGGCGCCGCCCGGGGTTTTTGTTTTTGATAAACACTGCAACCTCACATCCCTGGAGACATATTCAATCCTTACTCATTTTTCTTCCTAAGATTTTTATAGTAACTTTCTTTGTAAACAAAAAAAAGTCTGAAATAAGGCTCTACATAATACAAGTCTTGGTAAACTGGTACTGATGTGGAAATATCATTGAACAATCAGAATTTTTAAAGAGCAAAGGCCAAATGGAGACGTGCATTACTCAACCTCCCAGAGTGCTAGGATTATAGGCATGAGTCACCGTGCCTGGCCCATAGTAGCACGTTTTTAGTAAAAAACTGCTGTGCCTCGTCTGAACCCTCCCAGACTAGGCTTTTAATAAAGGTATGGCAGTTTTATACTAAAAACATGCTAGTATGGGCCAGGAACAGTGACTCGTACCTATAATCCTAGCACTCTGGGAGGTTGAGGCCAGTGGATCAATTGAGGTCAGGAGTTCAAGACCAGCCTGAGCAAGAGTGAGACTCCATCTCTAAAAATAGCAGGGCATTGTGGCAGGGGCCTGTAATCCCAGGTACTCTGGAGACTGGCAAAAGGATCACTTCAGTCCAAGAGTCTGAGGTTGCTGTGAGCTATGACGACACCAGGATACTCTACCAAGAGCAGCAAAATAAGACTCTGTCTCAAAAAAAAAAAAAAAAGCCATAAAAACATAATAGTATGAAAACTTCACAACAAAATATTTCTTTCTCTTTTTCTGGAGAGACAGAGTCTCACTTTATCGCCCTCGGTAGAGTGCCGTGGCATCACACAGCTCACAGCAACCTCCAGCTCCTGGGCTTAGGCGATTCTCTTGCCTCAGCCTCCCGAGCAGATGGGACTACAGGCAACTGTCACAACGCCGGCTATTTTCCTGTTTTGCATTTCGTCCGAGGCTGGGTTTGAACCTGCCACCTTTGGTATATGGGGCCGGCGCCCTACTCGATGAGCCACAGGCACCACCCACAACAAAATATTTCAAAGACATCTTTGAAAACAACAGACTACATGTAAACCGCAAACACCAAAGCACATACAATCTGAAATGCTAAAATACCTATTAACTACTTATAGAACATATCTTTTCTTTAAAAAGAATTCTTAGAACATTTTTGTGATATAAAATATTTTAAAATTGGAAAACATAAAAAAGCAGAAAGAAAATGCAAATCATCTATAATCCCACAATTCATCACTCATTCAAAATATACTAGATAGGCTCAGCGCCTGTAGCACAGTGATTACAAGCACCCGCCACACACACCAAGGCTGGTGGGTCGGAACCCAGCCCAGGCCAGCTAAACAATGACAACTGCAACAACAGCAACAACAACAAAATAGACTGGTGTTGTGGTGGGCACCTGTAATCCCAACTACTTAGGAGGCTTTGAAGCAAGAAAATCACTTAAGCCCAAGAGTTTGAGGTTGCTGTGAGCTGTGACACCATAACACTCCACCATTGAGCGCAACATAGAGAGACTGTGTCTCAAAAAAATAAAATTAAATAACTAAATACACACACACACACACACACACCCCTGATAGTCAAGAAGAAACGAGAACAAGACAGACAAGGTCTCTCATGAAAATTCTTGTCTACTTTTGGAGACAGACAATATTCTAATAAACTAAAGATACAGCTTACAAAATATAGCTAAATATACAATAACGATAACAACATTATGTAGTGAAGAGTAAGCAGTACTGTGTATTTTTTCTCAGAATCTCAAATCCAGCACCCTGTTTTTAAAAGTACAAGATATTATTATAAGGGGGAAATGATGTCTATTTTCTCAAAATTATAAAAGTGAAGTATCTCAACACCTGTCTAGTAATACTAGAGTAAACCTATTTACCAGGCCTTGGGGGCGGGGGGCAGGGGGGAGGAAGAAATCTAGTTTAAAAGAAAAAAAATAGTAGAGCCAGAATTTGATTTTAAAACTGCTAACAAGATTATGTCAACATACAAATGCTATTACATGCTTTAAAAGTAATTATCCAGCTCGGCGCCCATAGCTCAGGGAGTATGGCCACATACACCGAGGCTGGCAGATTTGAGCCCGGCCTGTGCCTGCTAAACAATGATGACAACTGCAAAAAAAAAAAAAAAAAAATTGCTAGGTATTGTGGCAGGCGCCTGTAGTCCCAGCTACTCGGGAGGCTGAGGCAAGAGAATCACTTAGGCACAAGAGTTTGAGGTTGCTGTGAGCTGTGACGCCACAGTACTGTACCAAGGGCGACAAAGTGAGACTCTGTCTCAAAAAAATAACAACAAAAAGAGTAATTATCCTTTCCTACAGGCTACACACATACCCATATAAGTAAGTAACGTTTAATATTACTAAACAGAGTATCAATTTCTCAAGCATGGCAATTGTCTAAAGTTAACAATGGAGTTTTGAATACAGTTTAAAAAAAACTAAGAGACCTATTTTAGAATCTAAATTAGTTTAAACCTGCTTTGGAATGAAGAGAAATATAATCAACTCTCTCTACCCAAAAATTCTATAAAGAACAAAATTTAATCCAGAAAAACTTGTTTGCATAGGTCCTTTAATTCAACATACAAATCTGCACATCCTTCGAACTTCTGAAATAAAAGGGATTAAGAAATACTCTTTCAAAAGTACATTGGCTTTACAATGCCAAGATGGAGCAAGCCAACTACCAGGCCTCTTTCACTGACAACTAAAAACCTCACAAAAATCAACTACCTGAAGCCTGTAAAATAGCAGACAAACTGGAGACTGGAGTCAAACTTGAAAATGACCACTGAAAGCTAAGGAGGAGAGGGCTGTACAAGAGTTAAGGTAATTTCATAGTGTTTTGTGTAATCCATCTCTTGGCTTTGATGCCAGTGCTGCCAGAATCACAGAACAGTACAACCAACAGCAGAGGCAAAAACACTAGAAGAAACCCATGTTTAGCTAGAAGTCTAGGTAAAAAGACTCCTCCATGCTACAGAGGAGGAGGAGGTAAAGAGAAGGATTTTCTTTTTGTCCTCTTTTTTCTTTTCTCTCCTGGCCCTGCCAAGGGTTTATAAAGGCAGCCCCTACTGCCATACTGGCAACATAGCCCCAAAGAAGATCAATTTCTGGCCAGAACAGAATAAAGGGAGTCTCACCACTTGACTGTAAAAACTAAGTCTAGAGGATTACCTTGACTTTTTAGCCAGAGGAAAAGGGAAAAGGGAGCCCTGGGAAATGGAGAATGTATGAGACTCTGAAACAGAGCTGGAGAAGAGAATCCCCTAATTTTATGTCTGAACTAAGTCACTTGGCTCATCCTGGAATTGTGCCTATACAAAACAGACCCAAAGAAGCACACCAAGACTGTGAGAACTAAAATCCAAGTAAACCACTGCTCAATTCCTAGACTAACACTTCAGTAGAACATGTGCTGGGTACAACTCAACAACAGTACAAATGCTTTGAAAATTGAACTATACCGGAACCATCACAAAAAACGAAGACCGAACTTGCATCCTGAACTTAACCCAGTTGACTGCCTGATAAACAAAACTTCACATTCTTCCTAGGTTTTCAATGAAAACTTACAAAGATATATATATATATATATATATATATATCTACATATATATATTTTTTTTTTTTTGAGATGAGAGTCTCACTCTGTTGCCCAGGCTACAGCAAGCTCAAAATCCTGGGTTCAGCGATCCTCTTGCCTCACTTCTGAGTAGCTGGGACTACAGGCACCACCACTGATACCTGGCTAATTTTCTATTAGTTTTAGTGGAGAGGGGTGTTGCTCTTGTTTAGACTGGTCTTGAACTCCTGAGCTCAAGAGATCCTTCTGCTGGCATCTCCCAAGAGTGCTAGGATTACAGGGTGAGTCACCATGCCCAGCCCTTACAACATATTGAAAACATCCAGTATACAAGTGAAACTTGCTTGATATACCAAAATGCATCCCTTCCCCAGAATATCTATCCACTACTGGAGGAAAAAAAAAAAAAATCAACAAACACTAATTCCAAAATGGCACAGATCTTGGATTTATCTAAGATTTTAAAGATGTTATCCTCCTCAATACATTGAAAACACTATCAAAATAAATGCAAATAAATAGGTTTACAGCAAAGAAACCACAAAAAGAGACCAAATAGAAATTTTAGAACTGAAAAATACAGTTATCTAAAAGAAAAACATAGTATGGGGCCAAATACAAGAGAGAAAAGGTTTACTAAAGACTTCACCTACTTGTAGAAGGGCCATAATCATGATCATTTTCACATCAATGTTATCTATGATAGTAAAAACAAACAAAATACTATCACCTACACATCTAGTAAGAAAAATACAGTAAAGTACAATAAGATATATAGTAAGTTAACCAGACACATTATTAAAGTAGAAATATGGAAATGTCTAATGTGTTAAACAAATATAAAATATCTGTAATAATTACAACTTCATAAATATAAGAAATATTAAAAAAGAAAAAGCGTGCAGAAAAATGTTATAGCAACTGAAAATCATGTATTAGGCATAGACAATTTTCTTAAAATTAGAAGGAAAACAAGTTCCACTACACATCTTTTTCTATTTCATGCCATTCTTTTCATAATCTAGCTAACCCACAAGATGGAAAAAACAATTTTTTTTTGAGACAGAATCTCACTTTGTCGCCCACGGCACAGTGCCATGGCGTCAGAGCTCACCCAACCTCAAACTCTTGGGCTTAAATGATTCTCTTGCCTCAGCCTCCCTAGTAGATGGGACTATAGGCGCCCACCACAATGCCCAGCTATTTTTTTTTTTAAGAGATGGGGTCTCACTCTGGCTCAAGCAGGTCTCGAACTCATGACCTCAGGGAATCCACCCGTTTCTGCCTCCTGAAGTGCTATGATTACAAGCGTGAGCCACCATGCCCAGCCAGATGAAAATTTTTTCAAAGTAATACCCAGTTAAAACAGAACAAAACAGAAAATAATGCAGTGTACTGACCAATCCCAGGTGACCCTTTTCTTCCTGTCATATACACGTATGTTGACTATTATAACACAGACTGCACTTCTTACTGCAGGTTGTGGTAAAAAATATAAATGTATTTTAGGAAAACTATTGCTCTAGCCCACAGCTCTAAGTAGAAGATAATATTAAAATTAATTACAAAAACGGAAGGTACTATTAAATTCGCTATAGATAATACTGCTTGTTAAAAGCATAGTCTAAAGGGCAATATTTTGTTTTAAAAAAGATTAATAAATATCTAGAGATGTGAAAGACTTAGTGATATCAAACTGAGATTTTTCTCCTTGTCATAAACAGAAAAATGAAAAAGGAAATAGCTTTGCCACCTAAAAATCATATCCTACCACCAGTGGTGTATGTATGTGCGTGTGTGTACAGACAGACCATCTATTCATATGTCCACCCATCTTTCCATAGCTCGCTCTTCATTCATCCATCCATTTTAGAAAATTCTGACCTCGCATATGAAAATCTTCAATAAATAATAGTTAATAAAAGTTTTTAATCAAAAGACAAAGAACAATAAAGCTTGTGAGTCTACCGATCAAATAACAGCTAAATAGATTACATTTAAACATGACTCTTAAGCAATCCTCAACAGAGTTTAAGGGTCTTCAAAACTTTACCAAAAAAGCTCCCTTTCTCTAAGGGATTTAATTGAAATAAATATTAAAATAGACTAACTCCAACTTTCTGCCAAAACCTGAAACACAATATTTGGATTTGGAGAAAGTACATGGTACTACAAAAGTAATAAAGTAATAAATGCTCACTTTGAAAAATTCGAACTACTAAAAGTTTTCATGTCACTGCCCCCTATCCACCTATTGCTCTCTTCAGCAATAACCATTAATAGCTGGGGGCCATGACTCACATCTGTAGTCCTAGAATTCTGGGAAGCTGAGGCAGGAGAACTGCTTGAGCCCAGGAGTTCAAGACCAGTCTAGGCAATATAGCAAGACCCCATATCCACAAAAAAACCAAAAAGAAAAAACTTATCCTGGCTACACCTGTGGTCTCAGCTACAGGGGCTGGGGTGGCCTGATCACTTCAGGGATAATACCTATACTGGGAACAGCAGTTTGCAAAAATCTAAAGGAGATAATTACAAACTATTCATCATTATTAAAATGTGAAAATTAGAAACATGCTAAATTAGAGGATGCAGCAGACTTACAGAGTAACTGCACTTCTGCTACCAAAAAAAAGGTACAAAATATATGAGCTTTACACTCAAAGACTTGGAGGCTTTTTCTATGAAGGGTGAGTTGCTGGAGAACTGCAAGCTAAGTGGGCATTACTGACTAACACTTTCTCTGTCAAGGAAAGCATATTCTTCTGTGCCACTCTATTCTATAAGCAGGTGAGTAGAGGCTCAGCAGTTTATCCATTTTTCTGCCCCAGGGTTATTTACCATGTCACATTAATAGTCCACTAAAAATTAACAATTTCTACTCCTCCTCCTCCAACAAACATACACTATCAAATTCACCCTCAAAAAATTCAGAGTAAAAAAAAAAATGAGAACCATACACTGAGACACAGAGAATATAAACCTGTTCTAATCTAGCCATTAACTAAGTGCCCCTAATAAGGTGTGATTCTGAACAAATTTCATCTCTTGGAATCTTGATTCCTCAAGATTAGTCTACGGAATGATGTAAATCTTTCAGGTCTATGTAGCTTTTAGAAATTAAATTTAAGCATGGAAGAAACTCAACTATAAAACCGTAACTTTAGCTACACCTATAACTACAGATGCATAATTGTGATGGCCGCTATTCTAAAAAAGGGTACAGAAATGATGTCTTTTGTAAATAACAAAATGAAAAATAAAAATGTTGCCTTCTTTCAATTTTAGAAGCACTGTTAAGAATGAAATGGCAAAAATGAGAACAAGAAATAGAATAGGGCGGCACCTGTGGCCTAAGGATTAGGGCGCCAGCCCCATATACCGGAGGTGATAGGTTCAAACCCAGCCCGGGTCAAAAACTGCAAGAAAAAAAAAAAAAGGAAAGAAAGAAAAAGAAAGAGAATACTTCATTTATAAAGCTTCTTCACAAAAAATTCCCAAAATTGTATTAGCTGAAATTTCTCAACTGTATTAAATAAGGATTCTATTTCTAATAACATGGTCTTTAAATTAATGATTCCATGTTCACAATAAATCAGTTACAAAAGAGTTAAAGAACTATGTGACTAGAAGGGTAAACAAAATCCTGAATGATATGAGTAGTTTTAACCCTAACAAATTCTAATAAAATCTCATTAAACAATATTTAAATCTTTTTATTTTATTCATGAACCATTCAATTTACTATTTAAGTTTTAACTGCACAAAAGAACATCTGGTGGTAAAAGCAGAGTTTAAAATCAACCATGTGCCAGACACAGTCACTTTTAAATGTCCATACACATACTCACGAATACAACAAGATAGAAAAGGTGGGAGAGGACGGAGAGGATGGGAGGAGAAGCTGGGAGGGGAGGAAAATAAAAGACTCTACAAGATTTTGCTCTAACTAAGCCTGCTTCTCTCTTTTTCTATGTTATTTTCCTAGATAGTTATGCCCTCTCCTACATCTTCATTTCTAGCCTTTCTCCAGGTGACTAATCCATATACTTCGCTGGATAACACCACCTTAAAGCCCCACCAAATATTCAAAATGTACAAAATGACTATATTCAACGAAGCAGTTATGATAATAGCCTCTCACTGGTTGAGGTAGGGATGATTTTAATCTTCTTCCTATAAGAGGATCTTTTACTCTTGGTGGGAAAAACATCGCCCAAGTAAGCTTACCCTTAAAGTTATCTTTCTCTTCAAACTTCTTGATCTCCCTGATTTGCTCATCTTGGTGACTGGTATCATTACCAGTGTATCAACCTAGTCATGCAAGCCCTGGGCACCACCCTCTTCTGCATACCCAACTCCTTTTATTATTAAATTTATCTTGCATTCATACCTTCTTCTTCTCCCCATTATTACTTTAATTGGGCCCCCCATCTTCTCTAAATCAATGTAAATATCCCCCAATCTCTGTCCACCATTGTCTTTCCCTCTCCCACAAAGATGCTAATCATTTTTCCAAATTTGTATTTTTATTTAAAACTCTTCAGAATTTCCATTCCCTTTCAATTAAAAAGTAGATTCTATACATGACATACTTTTACATATATAAAAGCCCTTCATCAGCAGACCCTAGCTGAACCAATCATCCTCCCTACAGTAACCCTACCCAAGCTGCTATTTCCTTGAAAATGATCTTTTGCCTTATCACACAATGCCTCCTCTCTCCTTGCACTGTAGACACCATGGCCTACAGAGTATGCGTAGGTGACATCACTACTCTTCACATCATAATGCACATCGTATTACTTAACTTTTTATGGTAATCCATTCCCATCCTCAATCCTATGAGAATATAAGCTATTTGAGGAAAAAGCTGTGTAGGGATCTTAAGAACTGGTTACCACCCTGCAGAACACAATACCCAATGGCTGGCACATACACAAAAGTAACAAAGCTCAACCAACAACATTCCTTGTATTCTTTCCAACTACCAGTTGCTATAACATTAAAATCTTTATGGGCTATTACTGTATTCTAGCAATTTGAAAAATGTATTTCATTAAAATAGAATGAAAATATTGACAGTGTTGAAGGACTACCAAAATAAAAGGAAGTACTCATGAGACTATTTGGAATTTTTTTTGAGACAGTGTCTCACTACTTGTTGCCCTGGGTAGAGTGGCAGGCATGGTGTCACAGCTCACAGCAACCTCAAACTCTTAGGCTCAAGTGATTCCACTGCCTTAGCTTCCCGAGTAGCTGGGACTACAGATACCCACAACGCCCAGCTATTTTTAGAGACAGGATCTTGCTCTGGCTCAGGCTGGTTCTCAAACTCATGAGCTCAAGCGATCCACCCACCTGGGCCTCCCAGAGTGCTAGGATTACAGGCATAAGCCACCATGCCCTGCCTCTGGAATTGTTAGTTGTGACAATTCTAAGAGGCCTGAGACATCTAATTCTCTGATTTTGTAAATAAATCAAAGTACTGACTAGGAAATTTTGTACAACGAAGGACCTTGCAGCTTCTGGCCAACTACTTTAGGATGTTTCTGTTTTTCAGCTAAGCTGGTTACAATCTTCATTCTCCTAACTGCCATCAAATTAGAGATAGGCTTTTAAAGGCTTCTGAGTTATCTGATAGAATGACAATAGGAATTTGGAAAATTTTGCTCAATAGCAGGAATTGCTACAAAAAATAGAAACCATTTTTCTTGATACAAATAAACGACAAAGATGTTATTCTTATAAAAGCAGTTACTAGTTTATTAATGTTTATTTTCAAAAAATCACTCATCTCAGAAACAGATATACTAAGTACAACACGATAAAAATTCACTTTGAGAATTTTCATTGAAGGTGTTGATATTCAGCCAGGGGCAAGACAAAATCTATAACTAGTTCTTGAGCTTTTATTAGTATTAAGTAAATGAACATTAGCCCTATCAGAAGACTTTCTTCCTATTTAAAAAAAAAAACATATAAGCAACTATATTCAGTGACCCTCAACTATGGATAGTACTTTAAAGCAGTCTTACTCTCATTTATTCATTAAAGCCTTTTTGTACTTGAGTGATATTTCTTAAAAGAGCCTGTAACGTACTCACAGAGTCTCACGTGTACTTACCACTAAATTAAGACAGTTCTTTGTCTCTATTAGTGAAGTTTAGTTTTGACCTCCTTTAGTGAGTTAGCTAAACATTGAAATCATGGCTGAGAATCATCTTCAACTAAAAATCACACTTCACAAAAAAGAGATGGAAAGCAATGGGCCAAACCATAAAAATTCTGCCCCCTTGGCCACATTTATTTTAGTCAAATTTTCCAACAAGAATGCCCTCTCTGCAATTAATGTGAAAATAACTTTTAGCAAGGAAAATGTTACTAAAGGAGGAAAAACAAGAAACATCTATTTCCAGTATACACCCACACACAAAAATTCAACATAAACTCCTTGAGAGCAGAGCCTGGTTTCAGATATTTCCTGGTCTGTTTTGTACACTGATGAATTCCTACTGCCTAAAACCATGCCTGCACGTGGTCAGCGCACAAAAAAGTTGTTGAGTATTTCTACCAGGCAGTTTTTCGAGTTTTGCTCTGCTTTTGATGTTCAAAATGAGTATTATAAAGCTTATATAGTAAAGTATATTTTTCTGCTCAATTATCATTATTTCTAAGTAGCATGTTATTAATCAAGTTCTCAGGTTTCAAAAGAAAGTCTGCAGCGAAGTAGGGCCTCTGGCCTGTTTGCGTAGGACCTCAAGCTAAGAATAGTGTTTGTATTCTAAAAGATTTGTAAAAGACAGAAAAGAATAAACAAAACAGACCTATATACGGGCCACATATATGAGGCTCACAAAACCTACAATATTTACTATATTATCCACTACAGAAAAAAGTCTGCTAACACCCAGATGGGAGCGTCCATATGCAAGAGAATGTTCTCTGAATACACATTTTCTTTCACCTATCAGTTTATCAGTTCAATCTTACTGTTAGATCTTTACCTAAGCCTTCACCACACCTAAACTTCTTGTTTTGGAATGTTATTGAAAGAATTTTAAATAAATGGCTTGTTGTTTAGTTTTTTAATAAGAGCATAGTGGTTATAATGTTAAAGCTAGAAAAAAATAAGGATCACTGAAGTTAATTTATTTCTAATGCATCACACACTAAAAAAATAACAAGGAAGAGGAAACATCTGAAAATGCAATACAGCCAGGTGCGTTGACTCACGCCTGTAATCCTAGCAGTGTAAGACTCTGTCTCCAAAAAAAAAAAAAAAGAACACAAAGAAAAACTTGAACCTAATGTACTTCAAATTAATAGCAAAACTACACTAAGAGGATAAAACTAAGTAATGTTTGTACTTAGTATTTTAACTATATGCCCTCAGGCTAAACAAAAAATAAATTATAAACAAGTATTAAACTCTAGTTAATAGGTTTTCAGAGAAATGCTTTAGCAATCCTGAAACCACATTCTGTGTATTTTAGGACTAAGCAAATAATAAGTAAATATATTAAAGATAACAGAATCCAGGTTTCTTGCTGTCAGAGAAAGAAATTACAGATTTGGTAAGCAGAAAGGCTAGAATGTGTTGGGCTGGAATTGGAGATACAATGAACTTATAGCTTCACAGACATATATAAAGCAGAGAAGGAATTTTGCATGTATATAATTTCTAGTTGTATCTGTTGATACATATCCACTAAAACAAATGGTTGTTGAAGAAATAGGGTTTAGGTCAAAACATTTTGTTATACTAAAAAAAATAAGGAAATACTCAAAAACTGATGAGGCACTAGTGAAAAAGGACACAAGAGAAGCCAGCTTGAAGGAGGTGACTATTGAAACTGAGACAATCTAAATATCAAAAAAACTCAATGAAAAAAAAGAAGCCATGAGTTCATACTGATATGCATACATATATATGTACATAAAGAGTGAGAAAGGAAAGCTTGTACAAAACATCAACTAATAAATACAGAAACAACACACTTAGAAATTCGTCATTTAACAATAACTTTAGTACAAACAATTCAGGTAAGAACTGAATGAATGCTAATCTAAGTGGATGAAAATTTGATGAGTAGTAAGGTATTCACATCAAAATATCTCTGTAAAAGATACTTACTACAAAGGGAGAAAGAGTGACTTTACAGTAGAGAAACCTTGTAGGTAAAAGTAATCATCCCTACTAATGAGATGTAAGGTTTTTATTTGTTTCCCAACACAACAAGCTGAGAACATAGTATCCCTTCTGGAGTACTCCTGCCAAAAATGTAGAACCTGAACTTAATCATGAAGAAATAACAGATAAGTCAATATTGAATGAATTCCAAAAATAACTGGCTTATTCTCATCAAGTATCATCTCAAAGGTTGTAACACATAAGAAAAGAGTAACTGGGTGGCACCTGTGGCTCAAGGAGTAGGGCGCCGGCCCCATATGCCAGGGGTGGCAGGTTCAAACCCAGTCCCAGCCAAAAAACTTCAAAAAAAAAAAAGGAAAGAGTAACCAACTTCCAGATTAAACAGACTGAAGAGACAAGACAAGTGAACATAAGGTGCAATGCAGAATATACTCTATTAAGGACAGTACTGGTACAATTAATGAAATCTGAAGATGATGTGTGGACAAAAGCATTGCATGAAAGTTAATAACCTGATGTTGATAACTGTATTATAGTGAAATAAGAAAATGTGCTTGCTTTTAGAAAATACAAACAGTTACAGGTAAAGGGCATCATGAATTGCAGTTTACTTACAAAAATGTTCAGAAAAAAAATTTGTGTATTTATGAAAAACTGAGTGATGGTTCTTCTTTATATCTGCACCAGAGGTTGAGAACTGGGTCTTATAGCTCTCACTCTAATGCTTATAAAGCTGTATTTCCTTAGTAAAATTATAATTGTGGGCTTGTTTCCCTTTTTGTAAAATGAGATGGCACCTATCCAATCATTCTCACAAAATTAAACCAAAAATCCACTGAAACACAGTAAAGGTTGGGCAGAGTATAACATAAAGTGCTTCACTTTTAACAAATGTTTGTAAATTAAAAGTACTTCAAAAATACATACGCCAGACATTTTTTCATCATAGGGAGAAGCTGTTATCAGATGTTTTGGTTTACAAGAACTACTTACTCAATAGTTATATGAAGGAGAAAAAGAAATTGAGAAAGAATTCTTGTGCTCCAAAGGACATTACCAATGTACTTCAAACATTTCAATAAAGTCAAACATCTGTATCTGTTTGTTTTAATGTCAAAACTTTGTGATATTAAAATCATTACTAAATTAAAGAAAGCCATTAGCTAGGATCTAGTCAACCTTGAGACACTGAGATACAGTAGTGTCACTCTACTGAGATCTTTATACTATTTCCCAAGTTCTATGCACTAAAATACGTGGCCCAAACTATTTCATTCTTCATTGTCAAGCTATTTAAATAAAATCTGAGGTATCACATCAAATTCAGAAAGTATTTAAAGAAGACACCAAATTTTCTCAGGAATTTAAAACAAGGGAAAGTTTGTTTTAAAAATAAAAATATTTAGTGATTTATTCTTCTAAATTGATAAGAAGCATTCATAAAGCTTTGGTCACCACTTAAAAGTTTTTTAATCATTTGCACATGAAGATGATTATGTAGCATTGACAAAAAAAAAAAAAATTCCTTAAAGCTGTATTTTATAAGAAATAGTTAAGATTCCAAAATATCAAATGGAGATTTTAAAAAATACATTAGGCAATTTTGTTTAAAACAGTATCACTAGTCATATTTTCCCACTATTGTTACAGGATCATATTCTTATCTAAGTATGTCTACCTGTTCTGTCTCCATTTTGAGTAGGAGACAAGTAATCTGGACTCTATGAGGCAAAATGCTGAGCATGGACCAGGCAGAACAAGATTGGAGAGACACACAGCCATCAACACTGTCCCTAGCAAACAAGCAATACCAGCCTACCCAGCCTCACTAGCTACCCAGCCTCACTAGCTCTGCAGGAAGTTCACCACACACGATGCTGATGAAGCAAAAGGAAAAGGATCACAAGAATATAAGCCCCAAGGGGATATGTTTTTTCCTTGTCTGGTTTACCACTGTATCCCAAGAAACAGAAAAATGCCTGGGCCACAAGCATGCATTAAGTACTAGTCAAATGAATGAACAAAGAGTGAAAACTTAGGTCTTTCAAATCATCCTATATAAATTACATTAAGTTGTAGAATTATTCTGAAAACAAATTGACATACATTAACTTAATAGTCATAACTGTCTTTAGAGAACACAAACAGCAATGTAATCCCTATCCTGACTAAATAATGTTAACATTCCTGAGGTATTTCCTGACCTACAGTAAGTACTATAATACATTTACATAGTCTTCCCTAAGTTGAAAATATGATTGTATCAGAAACTCTCATAACATAAAATTAGAAATACGAAATGCATAAAATCGAAATAAGAGCAAATGCATCATCTTTTACCATCAAACCTGAGACGGAATTAATTCAGATAAGAAATCACAGGCTATAGAAAAATTTCTCATCAGTACTTTGTTCTCCTAACTAACAGTACCTCTAACACAATCTGCTCCACTATTAACTAGAAACTCAAAAATTGACTTAGTCTTTTTTTTCTGTTCTATAACATTATTTGTCAATAATTTGTCATCTTCAAAGAAATTCCTCAAAACATACATTTAATTTCCAACCACCAAATTAAGAGGTCTGCAGTTCACACATATTAAACAGTTATATTTCTCTTATAAAATTATGTGGAGCAGAATGCAAATAAATCTAACAAAAATTCACATTCTATTAAGCACATTAAGCAACTTTTTTCCCAATGAATCTTTTTTTGTGTGAAGCAACTCAACTTATGTCCTACACACTCTCTTTTAAAACTACTAATACGTGTAATTTCTACGTGACAAACTTCATTTTGTTTCCCAAGTACTACCCATATAATCAATACAGGATTTCACTATCTAACATTTTCCAAAGGGCCTGCCTTGTGTGGGTCATAATCATCTTACTATGCTTCTTGTGTCCATGCTGCTGGAAAAGCAGTCTGTACAAGCAGGAGTAGAGGCACAATCCTGAGAGAGAGGAGTAGAGAAAGATGTTGAGAAAACAAAACCAGACAAAATGAGCTCACTTAAAGAGTTCAGGAGCTCAGCCAGTGTTCAAGGTCAAGGTTGATTACATTCTCCCATACCATTAAGAGTTAGAAGGTGTCCAGTAACAGCAAAACTGGCCCTAGAAAGAGATATTTAAAATTGCATATACAAGCAGTGATACCATCACTAATACTAAGCCACCTATACCCCTTATTTAAAAAAAAAAAAAAAAAAGGCTAATGATTATAAAATATGACTATTTAGGAGATTAGAGATACAGAAGTCCCCTAAATGTTAATCAAAATTACTTTTACAAACTCAATATTAATCTAGAATAAGATGGCTGAACTATGAGACATAGATTTCTATCTTGCCCCAAAATTCTTTATATTTAATCCTGATTAAGACTTTATTAGCACTGTCAAATCACGCAACCTTAAAAATTATCAATTATCCTTGTAGTCTAAATTTTTTAATGTAAGAAAAAGAACTTTTACTACATGTTGTTTTAATGAGAAAAACAACGAAGCAAAACTAAATTTATAAACAGAAACCATAACTATATACAAAACTCAGGATGGACTTAACCTAACTGGAATCTTCAATAAAACACTCCACTCTCCACATCTCCTCTGCAAAGTAAATGAAAATTACAAACAGATCAGTGTTCTGATTCAAAATTTTCCATTGGATCTCCCATAATCTTGTAATGCCACAAAATAATGCTTACACATACTAACTCCTCCAAAAAATTAGCTTCATATGACATTAGTCAAAGAATCTTCCCACAAAAAGGGAACCTAAATACAATCTCAAATCAGTCATTTATTTTAAAATCAAATGTCCAGAAATTAACTGTCTTGGCCAAGATTCCAGCTACCTACTATATTCATCCATCCATTCATTCAAGAATTCTTTATTTGGCTCGGCACCTGTAGCTCAAGTGGCTAAGGTGGCCACATACACCAGAGCTGATGGGTCTGAATCCAGCCCAGGCCTGCCAAACTGCAATAACTACAACCAAAAAATAGCCAGGCGCTGTGGCAAGCGCCAGTAGTCCCAGCTACTTGGGAGGCTGAGACAAGAGAATGGCTTAAGCCCAGGAGCTGGAGATTGCTGTGACCTGTGATGCCACAGCACTCTACCCAAGGGCTTGAGACAGCTTGAGGCTGTGTCTCAAAAAAAAAAAAAAAAAATCTTTATTTATAATATGTACTATGTATTAAGATACTGTACTATGTACCAAGAATATGAAGCAATGAAGATATATGGTCACTGCCCTCCTAGAGCTTACCATTCGGTGGTAAATACTGATTACTTAAAAATGTAGTAATCACTAAAAAAAAAAAAAAAAAAAGTACAGAGTTTTCTAACAGTGTAACAGAGGACCTAAATCACTGCTTCTCAGTCAGTCTCTCTCTCTCTCTCTCTCTCACACACACACACACACACACACACACACACACCCTGCCCAACGGATATTTGGTCACGTCTGGAAACATTTCTGGTTGTTACACTGGGAAGGGTGCTACTGGCATCTAGTGGGTAGAAGCCAGGGATGCTGTTAAACATCCTACAACATACAGGACCACCAAGCAAATAATTATCCATCCCAAACTGTCAATAGTGCCAAGGCTGACGAACCCTTATCTAAACTGCTGGAGTATGGGGACATGAGTGAAGACCTTCTTCCTTTATAATATTAAGCATGCTACATCTTTAAAGAATTTTCACAAAGTGGAAAAAAAAAAAACGTATGGACTGACTGATAAAATTAACCAGAACTCCCAGTAGAAAATGAAAACAGGAAAGAAAAAAATGGCAGATTCCCAGGTAGATGAAAATGGAAGACAAATGCAATGTTTTATAGCTGTTTCACATAAATTCCCTTTCCTGAGCCATCGACAACTGGAAAATACACCAACTAAAAACCAATTTCATATGCTTTTTTATTCCCCCTACCTTTCGCACTTTTCTCGACCAACCCAGGTCTACTATTAGATATTGGTGGTAAGATTGTTAAAAGGCTGTAGCTAGACAAAATGTCCACTCTCAATACAAAAATTGGAAATAAAGTAAAAAGGAGATGGGATTTTTCATTTTGTAAAACTGGAAAATATACCGTAAAGACTAAGCTATCTAATCAAAGGACCCTTAAAACAGACAAAAAACACTAAGGATTTAGGTATCCTAAAAATAATAAAAGGTAAGTGAATCCTGTCAACCTTTACAAACCAAGGCAAATCCAGCAATTAAAATGAAATCTTTTTCCTGACACATCTCAAACCTACATATCTGATCCGACATCTCCCCACTCAGCCTACTCAGAGCAGCAAATGGATCATGAGGGGAAAAGTTACATTAATGCAATTAGCTATACAAATGAACCCCCAAAAGTGGCTCACTCACTGATACCTGATTATGTTAAAGATTTATTGCTAGCTTTTTTGAAGTGTGATAACAGTCTTGGGACTATATTTAAAAAAAAAAGTCCTTAAAAATTAGAAAAATCCAATAAATGAAACTCACCTCTTCCAGTTTACTTTACCTAAATATAACTGATACTAACAGGTTCTTATATTTTTCATATATTTCTTTAATGCCCTCTCTGATCAAGTTGAAATTTTCCAAAACCACTGCCATTCTCTCCTTCTACTCCTTTCAAAAAAAAAAAAATTAGTGAGACACCCGACCAGAATGACCTCCATATAGTAATCATTCTTAAGTACAGAATATAGATATGCTGCTCACATAAAACTACTGCATTAGGCTCAAGCAGCTAAGGCGCCAGCCACATACACCTGAGATGATGGGTTCGAATCCAGCCGGGGTCCGCCAAGCAAGGATGGCTGCAACCAAAAAATAGCTGGTTGTTGTGGCGGGAGCCTGTAGTCCCAGCTACTTGGAGGGCGGAGGCAGGAGAATCACTCCAGCCCAGAAGCTGGAGGTTGCTATGAGCTGTGATGAGGTTGCTATGAGCTGTGATGCGGCAGCACTTTGCCCAGGGCGACAGCTTGAGACTGTTTCAAAAAAAAAAAAAAAAAACTGCTGCATTCCAGCAATCAATGCCGTCCTAAAGTGGGCCACAGATTTAAGCTGTCCAATATCAGACCCATTTCACTACTTGAGAATTCTAAATCATTTTAACAAGGAAAATGCCACCATTTTGAAAAGAGCTAGCAATGATACTTCTCCTATGCTTATCTACTCAGGTCAAGCACTGACTCTTAGGGTATCTTATTCCAATCTGAACAAACTAGACTCTTCCATCATTTCAAAATTGAAAATAGCAGTCCTCGTGGGCGATGCCTGTCGCTCAGTGAGTAGGGCACTGGCCCCATATACTGAGGGTGGCAGGTTCAAACCCAGCCTGGCCAAACTGCAACAAAAAAAATAGCCGGGTGTTGTGGCGGGCACCTGTAGTCCCAGCTACTCGGGAATCTGAGGCAAGAGATTCTCCTAAGCCCAGGAGTTGGAGGTTGCTGTGAGCTGTGTGACATCACCGCACTCTACCGAGGGCAATAAAGTGAGACTCTGTCTCTCCAAAAAAAAAGAAAGAAAAGAAAATACCAGTCTTGGTATTAAACTTTCATTATAGTTATGATGCTTAACTGAAAATTACGGTTTTCCCACAAATTAGCACCTTAGGCACTTAAAAATGAACTCAAGCCTAAATCTCATTTAACTCATAATAATTAAGAGGAATTTACCAAATAATTGCTGCACAATTAAAAGATCCTCTGACAGCAATTTTTAACACAAGAGGTCACAAACCCCATTTGAGAAATTATGGTAGGGGGAAAGACATAACAAAAACCATTCATACATATCCTGCACAAACTCAGGGATTTTCACAGACTGAAACTCGTCCAGAGTTTGCAAATTAAAAATCTATATTCTTTTTTTGTTTAAGAGATAGAGTTTCATTATGTTGTCTAAGCTAGATTATGGTGGCTAATCATGCTCATGATCATAGTTCACTGCAGCCATAAACTCCTCTGCTCAAGCGATTTTCCTGCCTCCTTTTCAGTTAAGCATCATAACTGTAATGAAAGTTTAATACCAAGACTGGTATTTTCTTTTCTTTCTTTCTTTTCTTTCCAACAAAAATCTTATATTCTTAACTGGAAAATCTCTGGCACATTCCTATTTCCAAATCAATGTTCTCTACAAAATTAAAAAAAAAATAGGAATAGAAGAGTTCAGTCTTAAAAAATCTGAGAGTTGGCAAGCCATAAAAACCATGCATTTCATACTTTAAACATTTCAGAGTATCAGAAAATCTTGACAAACATGCTCCCAGAGCTAAATTTTGATGCCTTACAAAGCAAACGGAATTTCTTGACAATTCAATGCTTCAGATACCTTTAAATTTAGCAAATAAAGTTCTGATGGAGTAAGCCCAATGATAAAGGTCTTTAAAAGCCAAATTCAGATTGGGCACAGTAGCTCACACCTGTCTGTAATCCTAGTACTCTGGACTATAGCTCTACATATAGCAAAAAAGAAAAAAAAGCTACAGATCTTCTTCCTGCAATTATTAAACTATTAACAATAAATTGGCACAAGAGTATCACTAAATTTTATTTCATGTTAAGTACTAGAGTACTGCATAGTAGAACCAAATTTTATAAATGCAGGTATCTGCCCCAAATTATCTACTATAAATTCATAAATAAAATGAAGAATTCCCAAGGCTATCGCTCTATTTAAGAAGTTGTTCAAACAAAAAAAAAAACAAACTAGCACTAAGAAACAAAATCCTTTCCAAGAAAAGTTTATACTGCAACAGCATCTATCTACTCTATCTACTCTAACAGAAAGCCCAATTCACTTGTGTTATCTACCTTTCCGCCTGTTTGCTAAGCTTCAAATGCTAATTCTTAAGGCAGGGTGGCAGGAGAATCCCTTGAGCAGAAGAGTTCAAGACCAGCCTGAGCAAAAGCAAGACCTTGGCTCTACTTAAACAGAAAAAATTAGCCGGGCATTGTGGTGAGCACCTGTAGTCCCAGCCACTGGGCAGGCTGAGGCAGGAGCACTAGAATCCAGGAGTTTGAGGTTGCTGTGAGCTAGGCTAACAGGAAGGCACTCTAGCCTAGCGCAACAGAGTGAGATTCTGTCTCACGACAAAGGAAAGAAAAAAAAATTCACTGTAAGCAAGCATTCTTAAAACACTCTTTTCTTCAAATCCTGTAACTCTGCAATTCTTTTTTTTTTTTTGTACTTCGCAACACATGATTTAGTGGAAAATAGTCATTATTGAACTACTTCCCAGTATAAGCTTACTGCCGTAACAAAACATTTACTATAATGGCAAGTATTTTAACAGTCATAGAAAACCATATCCAAAATTTTAAAAAAAGATTGTATCTATATTTTCTAAATCATCTTCAAACGTATTCCCTTGCGTCCATCCTCTTGACTCTGTACTTATATTTTTAAGCTAACTCCACTTTCAAACATGGTGAAGATAGAGATTCTATCAGTAAATAAGGAAGTTAAAAGACTTGTAAATTCTTTGAAATTCTGTGAAATCCACAGGAAAAAAAGGGGACAGTGCTACATTCACTAAAACATACTATCACAAATTTCAAGATACTATAAAGATGAGAAAAGAGGTGAAATATCTACAGCTAAGCATGTAAATATTAGGCCCCTTATCCTTCACCAATACTAAAATGAAAAACGGACAGTAACACTCCCGGCTACACTGTCCTCTACTGTGACCAACCACAGTGCACCAACCAAGACTCTCACTTAAAAACGTGGGAGGTTCACATATTAGGAACACCCTAAATAAACAGAAGTGATATCCATCAAAATGGGGATTAAATGTAATACCTTAATCGTAATGGAAGATACAGAATTTTTTAAAAGAATTTTTAAAACTTTAACACATCAGTACTATAGCTCTACATATAGCAAAAAAGAAAAAAAAAGCTACAGATCTTTTTTCCTGCAGTTATTAAAACTATTTTAAACAAATTGGCACAACAGTATCACTAAATTCTTTTTATTTCACGTTAAGCACTAAAGTATCGCGTAGAACCAAATTTTATCAATGCAGATATCTGCCCCAAATTATCTACTATAAATTCATAAATAAAATGAAGAATTCCCAAGGCTATCGCTCTATTTAAGAAGTTGTTAAAAAAAAAACCTAGCACTAAGAAGCAAAATCCTTTCCAAGGAAAGTTTATACTGCAACACCATCTATGTACTCTACTCTAACAGAAAGCCCAATTCACTTGTGTTATCTACCTTTCGGCCTCTTTGCTAAGTTTCAAATGCTAATTCTTAAAAAATATGAAACAAGATAAAATTATAGAACATGTTCCTATAACAGCTATAGAACACCTATAACAGCTGTGGGCTGTTACAGCATAAAGACTGTATTTTAAGAGGAGAATCTTAAAAACATTTAACAATGGCACATAAAATATTAGGACTTCCAAAAAATTTTTTGGAAGCAATAAAATCTTTGCTAATTTGGTTACCATCACACTTAAGCATTTTTTTCTAAGGTGTATAGTTAAGAATAATAATGCTGGTTGTGCAGATATGTTATTTGTTATTTGTCCAATGTTTGCATTAGGTCTATTAAAGTAGTTGTTTTAAAATGAAATTGAATATATCCTATTGAAAAATGTCTTCCTCCAGACTAATAAATTCAGTTAAACAGCAAAAACTGGACACCTGCTGTTTAAAAATCTTGTGTTAGACACGTGAACGAGCCTGTGAGAATTGTTTCCCCAGAATCTTCCCTTTCTCCACGCACAGATCTCTACCTACCAATTGTCTTTTATGTCGTGATGGATGGGAAGTGAGTCAAGTAAAAAAAGGAAGAAATCGCAGAATAACCTTGCCTGCCTACCAACCATCCTGTTAGCTTAAGTCTCTAGCTGGCAGGTTACCTAGTCAACAGTGTCTCAATTATAAACAGTGTGTAACGTGACTACAGATCACCACCCCGTGCGTTCTTTTCCGCCACAGCCCCCAATCGGTGGCCGTCTCATCGGGGGCCCCTGAGAGCGCTCCCCAGCGTCTATTTAAAACCCCCAAGGCCCAGGAAGGAGGTGGGCGGGCCAGGGCCCGGCGGAACTGACCGGAGAGGCCGGCCCGGAGTGTCCGGGGGAGGGCCCAGCCGCGCCTGGCCTCCGGCCCGCAGCCATTCCACAGGGCGCGGAGATGCCGGAACCTCCCTCCGCCCCGGGGCGGCCCTCCCCCAACCCTCCCCCGGACTCGGGGGAGGGGCGCCCGGGCAGAGAAACACCCCTCCCCCACGGACACGGCTAGGCCGCCGCTCGTCCCACCCTTGAAAAGCCTGCAGGCCCGCGCCCACCCTCGGCGCTCAGGCCTCGTCCCGGGGCGGGGGCCAGGCTGCGATACCAACCTCGCTGTTGAAGGTTTTCACGGCCTCCATGTTGTCGCTGCGGAGGCTCCGAGCCCGGCGGCGGAAGAGGCGGCGGCCACTGCACTGGGTGGGGAGAACGAGACGGGGGCGGCGGCGTGGCCGCGAGGAGGGGGTGCCGGCGGGAGAGCGGCCCGCTGCGACCCCGGGGCGGGGGTGGAAGGGCCAGCACTGGCGGGGAAGGACCCGCTCGGCGTCAGCGAGGCCCCCGCATGGCCGCTAGGGCGGGCGGAGCGCCGTTCTGGGGAAAAGAGGCGCTGCCGGGGCGGGTGGGCAGCAGGCGGGGGAGGGGCTGGGCCGCGGCGCCTTCTCTTCTCTGCCCCGCTTGGTCTCGGTCCCCAACCGTTTAGCCCCGTCCCCTATACTCTCCACCCCCTTCTTCCTCTTCCTCCGACAGACTCCTGTTTCACCTCCCCGCCGCTCGGGCCGCAGGAACCAGCAGCGCACGGCGAAGACAGAGGAAGAAGCGCTGGCAGCAGCGGCTGCGGCATCCAATATGGCGGACACCAATCGGGCCGCGCAGCTCGGAGATCCGCGGCGCCGGCCAGCGCGCCCCCTGGCGACTGGACCGCGCGGGCCCCGGCTGCCGGGCGGAAACTATCGAATGAGTTCGGGCCAGAGCGTCGCCGCCCAGAGGCCCGGCTCGGCTCGGCTCGGCTCGGCTCGGCAGGCCCCAGGGCCCCCCCGCGCGCCGTACCCCCTTTCCCAGCGCCTGTGGCACGCTGGAGCCCCCGCTGCTGTCTGACTGACTGCAGCGATCAGGAGGGCGCTCCTTAGCGTCGCTCTAAGAAAAACTTAAATGTGCCCACGCAGCGGCAGTTTTGGGAAATGTGTCCCCGTTTCCGTTGTTTACCCGTGCATTGCTGTTTTTGCATCAGAGGCTGGGTTTAGTTCTTTTCAGAAGTTTACTGGACAGTGGCCTAAAGGTTGACAACCAAAAAAAAAAAAAAGTTGTTTCTGGTCATCCATCAATTCTCTAACAATATGCCCGAGCCTTTTAATAGCGCAGAGGGAAACAAACAAAAGCTTCGGATCCGGACAGGGGGCCCCATACAGCAGCTCCCTGCAGGAAATGTCCGCTGCAGAGAATCCCGGGACTCGGGTTGCACAATGAATGAGAGCATTTGTCTGCACGGCGGGAAAGGGATCCCAGAATGCATAACATTTGAGTAGGTGAAAGGCAACCCATCTTTTGAATTATTTTGAAGGAATTTTGCACTAGATTAATTGGAGTGAAAGGGTGAATGCAGTATTTCTTAGATGAAATAGGAGATACTAGCAAAAAGCCTTCTGATTTCGTGCAATGTAAAATAACCGATAACAATTTAAGAACTGACGTTTATTGAAACTAAAAGTTATCTTGGAGGCCTTGGTGGGAAAATTGCTTCTGCCCAAGAGTTCGAGGCTGCAGTGACCTATGATTGGTCCACTGCACTCCAGCCTGGACAACACAGGGAGACCTTGGCTCTTAAAAAATGAAGGATGTATCTTGGACCCAGCACTGCTGTTTTCTTGTCATTTTTCAGCAATCTCTTTTCTAGGTCCGCTCAAAAGGAGAAAGGAGGGTGACAGCAGAATTGTACTTAGAAAATTGGTGTACTCAGTAGTTTTTAGGAGCTGAGCCCAGAGCCACATGAAACTCAAGAGTTTTGTGATATTTTACGGTCTTCATTTTAGGTCTACCTCATTGACAGCTTTAATATGGGACTGGCTGTTTAGAAGGTAAAAGGGATAACTTAATCAGTAAGTCACATTTTTAGCTTCAAAATCCCAAATGGTGAGTTCTCCTCCATCTCCCTTGCCTCCACTTCTCAGGCCTAGCCATGACTGTCTCTTGCCAACACTTGCAGTAGCCTCCTAATTGGTCCTCTGCTTGTCTCCCTACAGGTACTCAGAGGGATTTTTTTTCTTAGACAAATAAGATCACTCCCTTGCTTAAATGCCTGTAGCACTTTCCTATTACCATAAATTCTCCCTACCTTCCTCATTTCACATCACTTTTCCTGCCTTTTGTCATTCTGGCCACATTGGCCTTTGTGTTAAGTTGACAACACACAGCATTTTCCTACCTAGGACATTTATATATATATGCCTTTCTCCTTAGTTGGGGTGCTGTGGCTCACAGTTTTCTATAGCTGACTCATCTTTATAGATGAGTACTGTAAGAAGTCTCTCCCAATCTCTCCTTCAGAAGTAGCATGCTAGGACCTGGGTAAGTACTGCACTCAGTTCTATGCGTGCCAGGTTCTCACAACCAGAAGTCACTGTTTTGGCTTAGGAGGGATTATTTATTCAGTCATACATGAAATGAATGTTGACTGAATTACTTAGGCCTGAGAGGTTAAAAATGCAATAAACTCTAAAGAATAAAAACAGTTGTTAATGTGTTACAAGATCTGATTTGATAAAACTTTCGTACCCAGAAAGAGGGCATATTTTGATTGGGAGGGGGGACAAAGCAAAAGATACTCAAAGTCTTCTCTTAAAATAAGATAGTCAAGAGGAAGAGTAGAGAAAGGGTAAAGAGGGAATCTGGGGGCACAGTGAAATGGCTAAATATAAAATTCGTTCACAGCTGCACACAACTACAGAACATGAGAACATCTGTACTTGTGTATCTTATGTGTATATGGGTGTATATACATGTATTAGGATTCTGATTCCAGACAGAAAAAGCCATTTCAAACTGGTATAAGCATAAAATTGACTATTAGAATGCAGATTTTCCTCATGTAACCCATGGACAGCAACGCAGCTGAAGCCAAGGAAGGGACCTAAACCAAAATGTAGACAACCTGGGAGGCAGCCTCATCTCTGCTTATCTGCCAGATTTTCCTTTCTATTGTTTTATCCACCCACCCACCCCTGTTTTATATAGTGAAATATAACTATTACTTTTGGTTTTATAGTTCTAGACAACCACAGGAGCTGACCCTCCCATTCCCGGTTATAAAATTACTAAGGGAAAAAGGAAGAAATTTAATTGACCCAACTGGAATTAGGTAACCATCACCAAGAAACAGAAGACCACTAATTTGTGTTCTGAAGACTGATGTAGGAAATAGTGGGCCAGAGTATTCCAGTCACTGGAAGAGATTTTCCAAATTATAAATTAGGAGACTCGTGATCTAGAGTATAGGGTATTCTCTTGTGAATATAGTTCATGGGCCTGTCTGCTGGGACTTAATTTTATCGAGGAGTGACTCATAGAATCTAATTCAGCAATGGCCAAGAGGTCAGGGCCAAAAAGACTCCAGAACAGCCCTGACACAGAACACACAGAATACAGAAACGTTCTGTATTTGTGTTGCTCAATTCAGTAGGACTAACCTCATGTGGCTGCTGTGCACTTGAAATATGGCTGGTGCAACTGAGGGAAATAATTTTTAATTTTATCTCACTTTAGTTGACTCGTGTTTAAATACGTGGCTGGATTAGAAAGCACAGATCTCGATAGAGTAGCGTTTCTCAACCGGTAGTGTCGCGACCCACAGGAACTGTATTAAAGGGTCACAGCACTAGGAAGGTTGGGAACCACTGCGTGACTAGAGGGTATTTACTCCCCTGGAAAGGGCACTTCTAGATAAGGCGGAATCTTGACATGGCACTAAGCAAAACGACTTCATCAGCCTCAGAAGGAATAATACGTATACATGAGTTACTTTTAAAATAGGACAAACCTGGAACGTTGTCTAAATCAAAACTAATTCTCATCCAATGAGAAAAAAGAAAACTTGAAATTCATCCGGAAATAAACATTCCAGAATGCTTAGTAAATTAAGGTATAGAAACAAAATGGAGTATTAAAAAGACCAATAAAAATGATTTTTAAATGATTATTATCGCGAGCCAGCTCAGGGAAGGGGAGCAGACCAGAGTGGAATTGGGGGGATTGATAAAAATACAGCGGCTCAGAGCCTGTAGCTCAAGGGCACATACACTGGAGCTGGCAGGTTTGAATCCAGCCCTGGCCTGCCAAACAACAATGACAACTGCAACCAAATTATAGCCAAGGTGATGTGGCTGGCACCTGTAGTCTCAACTACTTGGAAGGCTGAGGCAAGAGAATCACTTAGGCTGGAGAGTTTGAGGTTGCTATGAGCTGTGACGCCAAAGCACTCTACCCAAGGCGACAGCTTGAGACTCCATCTCAAAAAAAATTAAACAGTGCTAGAGGACACACAGAGACAAAAGATGGAATTGGGAGGTCTGACAGGTGATGGCTGCAGCTAGCACCAAAGCACAAACTAAGTTTTATTTTATAGTATCTCAACAGGGTTGTCCACAGGGAAGAGGCATAGACAAAAGATGTATCTTTGGTCTTACAGTATGATTGGAAGATGTAAATGACTTTAATAAAAAATGATTCTATTAATTTTTTTTTTTTTAATTTAGAGATGGAGTCTCACTTTATCACCCGCGGTAGAGTGTTGTGGCGTCACAGCTCACAGCAACCTCAAACTCCTGGCCTTAGGTGATTCTCTTGCCTCAGCCTCCCAAGTAGCTGGGACCATAGGCGCGCACCACAACGCCTGGCTATTTTTTTTGGTTGCAGTTTGGCCAGGGACTGGGTTTGAACCCACCACCCTCGGTACATGGAGCCGGCACCCTACCCACTGAACCACAGGCACCGCCCTTGTTAATGGTTTCTAGTCCGTTAACATATGATAAGTGAAAAAAGAACAATCACAAGGATTTCACAAGTGCTTAAAAATTAATTAGACAAAGAGCTGCATGACTTCTGGCAGAGGTAGCATGAAGGGAGGAATATGGTTGTTTTGGGAAGAGAGGAGAAGCAGTTGGGGGTTTATTCCCTGAATGTTCCCCGGGGTGTAGGGGCCCTGCCACCTCACAGTCAGCTCTCCACAATCATGGGAAATAATATGGCAGTTCCTCAAAAAAAATTAACCATAGAATTCTCATGTGACCCAGCAATTTCACTTCTGGGTATATACCTAAAAGAACTGAAAACAGGGACTTAAACCCAGCAATATTCGCAATAGCTGAAAGATGGCAGCAACCCAAGTTTGCGTTGAAGAATGGATAAACAAAATGTGATGTAGACATATGGTAGAATATTATTCAACCTTAAAAAGGGAATTCTTACGCATTCTATAGCATGGACAAACCTTGAAGATGTTATGCTAAGTGAAATAGGCCAGTCACAAAGGGACAAATACTGTATGATTTCACTTAGATGCCTATAGTAGGCAAACTCAGAGACAGAGGTGGATGGCACAGACTGGGGGAGGGGAGAATCAGGAGTTGTTATTAATGGGTGCAGGACATCAGTTGGGAAGATAAAGTTCTAGATATGGATGTGAGGATGGTTTCACAACAATACGAATGAACTTAATGCCATACATATAGTACATAGAACTGTGTACCTTAAAATGGTAAATTGTATATTATATATACAGTAGAACCTCTGTAGTTGACAACCTCCCTACGTTGACCACCTCCTTAAGTTGACCAAATTTTCATACACTAGACATGCACCACATGTAAATATCAGTACTGTAGGCCTAGTTCCTTATGTTGACCCAGTCCCTTGGGTGCTCAACTTACAGAGGTTTTTTAAAATCTTTAAAAAATGCTTAAAATAAGTCTAGAAATATAGTAATATATACGACTTAAGTACAAAGGAATAGAAAATAAACAATGTATTTTACCTCTAAAAGTATGCAAGCGAAGCCTGAATAAAAATGAAAATGTATTAGTATGCTAGGATTATGAGTTTTGTTTTTTTTTTTTGAGACAGAGCCTCAAGCTGTCACCTTAGGTAGAGTGCCGTGGCATCAAAGCTCACAGTAACCTCCAACTCCTGGGCTCAAGCGAGTCTCCTGCCTCTGCCTCCCAAGTAGCTGGGAATACAGGCACCCTCCACGACGCCTGGCTATTTTTTGGTTGCAACTGTCATTGTTTGGCAGGCCAAGCTGGATTCGAACCTGCCAGCTCAGGTGTATGTGGCTGGCGCCTTAGCCGCTTGAGCCACAGGCACTGAACCGCATTATGAGATTTTTTAAATATTTTGTCCTGGATGGGTACTCTGGGAGGCTGAAGCAAGAGGATCTCTTGAGCCCAGGAGTTTGAGGTTGCTGTAAGCAAGGCTGATGCCTCTACACTCTAGCCTGGGCAACAGAGTGAGACCCTGTCTAAAAAAAATTATGTCCCTTTCCAATAATTCAGTATCTTTCTATCTCATTTTTCAAATGGGCACATTATACTTCACAAAGTCACCAAACTTGGTACTGAATCCAATATTCCTAACAGAATCATATGATATTAAAAGTACAAAGTAGGGCAGTGCCTGTGGCTCAGTGGGTATGGCACTGGCCCCATATACAGAAGGTGGTGGGTTTAAACCCAACCCCAACCAAACTGCATCCAAAAATAGGCGTGCGTTGTGGCGGGCACCTGTAGTCCCAGCTACTCGGGAGGCTGAGGCAAGAGAATCACCTAAGCCCAGGAGTTGGAGGTTGCTGTGAGCTGTTTGATGCCACGGCACTCTACTGAAAGTAATAAAGTGAGACTCTGTCGCTACAAACAAAAAAAGCACATAGTAAACATTTTATTTTTACCAACTTTTCTTAAATTTAGTAGTAATTTTGGGTTGGGTAAGTATGTTTTGTTTTCTGTTAAGAAGATAGTTCTTCGGCTCGGTGCCTGTGGCTCAACGGGCTAAGGCGCCAGCCACGTACACCTGAGCTGGCAGGTTGGAATCCAGCCCGGGCCCGCCAAACAACAATGACGGCTGCAACCAAAAAATGGCCGGGCGTTGTGGCGGGCGCCTGTAGTCCCAGCTACTTGGGAGGCAGAGGCAGGAGACTCGCTTGAGCCCAGGAATTGGAGGTTGCTGT
>CAUYRH010044335.1:0-51588 GCA_963574655.1 Perodicticus potto
AGGCGCCCGCCACAACGCCTGGCCATTTTTTTTTGGTTGCAGTTGTTATTGTTGCTTGGCGGGCCCGGGCTGGATTCGAACCCGCCAGCTCAGGTATACGTGGCTGGCGCCTTAGCCCGTTGAGCCACAGGCGCCGAGCCAGCTTATGGTTTTCTATTCTCCAAATGAATGAGGGCTTTATCTGAGCATTTGAGAAAAAATGAAAGTAATCCTTTAAATTTGAATAGAATCCACACTCCTTGGAAGGAGGGAAGAATTGTGTGACAATCCTGTTGGCTCTTAAGGACAATGACTAGCAGGAGGCTTTGGTGTGAAATGGACTGTCCAGACACCTGGTGACCACAAGAGATTCAAGCTGTTCATACAGGAATGCACTGAAACTAAACAGAATACTTTTCTGGGCTGGGAGCAATGAATCCTTGATGCATTACCTTCTAAATATCTCTCCCTTCCCCTACCTTCTCTCTATTGCTCCCATGCTGGTCTAAGCCACCATTGTCCTTTGCCTGAATGATAAAATTGCCTCCCTACACACTGCCTGAGTCCCCTCCCTACAGAGAAGCCAGAGTGATCACCTTCTTTCTTTTTTTCTTATTTTTCTGCAGAGTCTGACAACATACAATGTGATCACCTTCAAACGCAAACCTGATCCTGATCATACAGCTCCTTAGCTCACAACCCATGTGCTGTTGTGCTGTTTCCACAAGCACTAAGGCTGAGACCAAAAAAGCCTTAAGTTGTCCTATAAGGTGTTGTGTGATCTGTCCCTTCTGGTTGCTCATGCCTGCCTTCTCTTTCTTTCCTTCCCTCTCTCAATCTGGGAAACTATTTTTTTTTCAAGTTGTTCAAATATACAATACTCCTTACCATAAATAGTCACAACCGTTTATGAATTTTCTTATGGCGAACACCTATGCAAACCTCAGACCTCAGCTAGTATGCCACCTCCTCTGGGAAGCTTTCTTCATCCCTTCCTAGACTAGATTAAGTACCCAGGATGGCAGGTGACATTTTCTAAAATAGGCATAACATATTTCTTGTCCCACAAGCTATTCCAGAAGTCTACCTGCCCTCCTCTTAGATTTTTTTTTTTTGGTTGGGGGGGGGAGGGAGGACTTTGTAACAACCTTTTTGGAAAAAATACAATGGAAATAATACTGCATGACTTCCAAGGCTGGGTCAGAAAAAGTAATATGGAAACTGGGCACAGTGGTGTGTGTTTATACACCTGAGTCCAGGAGTTCAAGGCTGGCTTGAGCAACACAATGACAGCCCCATCTCTAAAAATAAAAAGGGAAAGAAAGAAAGAGTAATATGATTTTCACCTGACTAACTCATTCTCAGGTCAATTGTTCTTGGAACCTAGCTGCCATGTTGAGAGGAAGCTCAAGCTGCGTGGCAGGTGTGGGAGACACATGTAGATATTCTAGGCAAGAGCTCCAGGAAAGGTCTCATCTTATAGCCAGTAGGAAATGACAGATCTTTGCATGAACAAGCATTCATATGATTCCAGCCCCCAGCCTTATGAGTCACCACAGCTGACACCAAAGGCATCAGGGATGAGCTACTTCTGCCAAATCTGCCCAAACTGGAGATTAGAGAGTTAAATAAATGTTGTTATTGTCATCTGAAGCTTCTCAGACTTGGGCAGGTTTGTTATACAGCCACAGTAACAGGAATTTAGTAACTATTATTCTTACACCTTCTTTTGAAGTATTTGTTTACACTTGAAACTTCAAATCTGTGTGACTATTTGATTCATGTCTATTTGTCCCCAAAGAATGAAAGTTTTGAGGGCCAAGTTCATATTAGTTTTCACCATTCTATTCCCAATGCCTAGGATAGTGCCTGGTAAACAATGCACTCAATTCTAATTTATTCTCAACTTTGGCCAGGCGTGGTGGTTCATGCCTGTAATTCTAGCACTTCGGGAGGCCAAGGTAGGTGGATTACTTGATCTCAGGAGTTCAAGACTAGCCTGAGCAAGAGTCAGACCCCATCTCTACTAAAAGTAGAATAAAAAAAAAAAAGAAAGAAAAACTAGCCAGGCATAGTGGTGGGTATCTGTAGTCCCAGCTACTCAAGAGGTTGAGGCAAGAGGATTGCTTGAGCCCAAGAACTTGAGATTGCTATGAGCTATGATGACACCAAGGGACTCCAGCCTTGGGCAACAGAATGAAACTCTATCTCAAAAAAATAACAATTATTCTCAACTTTCCTGCACCTTTTATATATGTGCTTGGGACCAGGAAACCACCAGCCTACTCAGGCAATGGTGCAGGAAGTTCTGTACCAATAGAGTATAGTTTGCTTGGGTAGAAAATCCTTTAAGAAAAGGTTCAAAGGGGCCAAGTCTAATGGCTTGCAATGTAGGTGCTTAGATTTTATCTAGTAAGAAATAGGGAGATCTTGGAGATTTGGAAGCAGTGGTGGAACCGATGTGAGTTCTTGAAAATACCAAGGCTGGGAAAACTGGTTAGGAGGCTCCTGAACTGGTCCAGCTGGGAAGTAATGGGGCCAAAGATAAAGAAGTAAAGATAGAAGGAGTGGGACTAAGTTAAAGGCCATTTAAGAAAAATTCATTGCACAGGGGCCTGTTTTGGGGTGATGTGTGCACACACTCTAACTGTAACATCAACTCCCAAAGCACAGATCCACAAACTTTCGCCATAAAAGCCAGATGGCAAATACATCAGGCTCTGCAGGTCTTCGGCCCATTCATAGCTATTCACTTTACCTCCTGTAGTGCAAGAACGCCAGAATGGGCGCGTCTGTGTGCCAATAAAACTTTATTTAGGAATGCCGGAATGTGGGTTTCATAGAATTTTCACACGTCACGAAATATTCTTCTCCTTTGGATTTTTCCCTCAACTATGTAAACATGTAAAAATCCATTCTGAGCTTGAGGGTCCGGGCAAAAGCAACCGGCAGCCTTCAGTCTGCCCACCACCCTCGCTACATCCGCAGTTACGATACCAATTGGAAAGCTAAGGACTCCCTCACATAGCTTCGCCCCGTTCTCTGACGTCATTGGGACTCACCCCCCCCGGGGGCGGTCCGTACGCATGCGCGGTCAGCCCTCGGGCGGGGGCGGGGCGGGCTGCAGCTCGAACTTCCAACATGGCGCACGCTGGCTGCGGCGGTGGCGGCGGCGGCCCCACGGGCCGGGGGCTGAGCGGCGCCCGCTGGGGTCGCTCGGGCTCCGCTGGCCACGAGAAGCTGCCTGTGCACGTGAGTGGCGTCCCCTCTTTCCATCGAGGACCCAGTCCTCTGGCCCCCGCAGGCGGGTGCCCCTCTCGTGGGCCCCGCCCGGCCCCGCCTTGGCCTCCCCTTTACGCGGCCCTGGACCCCCACGCTCACCTCCACCCTCCAAGGGCCCGGCCTGTCCCCCTTCGGTCACAGATCCCAGCACGCCCTCCCGCCCCTCTGACCGGGACTCCTGGCCCACCGGGACCCTTCCCGTCCCCGCAGGTGGAGGACGCCCTCACCTACCTGGACCAGGTGAAGATCCGCTTTGGCAGCGATCCTGCCACCTACAACGGCTTCCTGGAGATCATGAAGGAGTTCAAAAGCCAGAGGTACCTGCGGGTCCCCTCCCCTCTACCGGGGGCCCTCCTGGGCCGGAAACAGGCAGAGCGGAGTGGGATCCCCCTTCCTAGCCATCCCCTCCTATCCCAGCCCGGTGACCTTGCGTAGGTTGTAGGAACCTCAGCTCCGTCCAAAAAAGGGCGGGGGGACAACTAGTATTCCCACCTTGTCGAGCTGTCCTGAGGATTCCTGGAAGGAGGGAAGGAATGGGGAAGGCTGAGGGGAGGCCAGTGCACACGGAGAATCAGATCCTACTTTGATTTAATATGTTGATTTTTAAATAAACCTTGCTTGTGAAAGATTTGGGGGGACTCATTGTGCTTTTTCTCCCCTGAGTACTGCATCAAAATGTTGTCTTGATGATTGAGTTTTTTGGCACCCTCTCTCCTTGAATCTTGACTCCAAGATGCTTTACTCGGCTGACTCTGCTTCCAGGCCTGCTTTGAAGTAAGGAGCACAAAATGCTTAGTAAGGGACCTGGCACGTAGAAAGCATTTAAAACACATGATCCATATTGGTAGACACAGAATCAGGAGGGTTAGAGATAGATGGGAAAGAGTATCATGCCCTTGTTTTTTTGTTTTGTTTTTCTACAGGAAGTTCGCTGGGGCTTGGAGCCAAGCTGGTAAAACCCACCTTAGAGGCAGAAGTGGGGCTAGAACTCAGACCTTTTGACTCTTAGATTCTTGCAGGTCACATTCAACCATGCTACCGCCCCCTCTTAGGAATGGTGTTAGGGCGAGCCTGATTTCCTTCTTCAAGTGTAGGAGTAAGGCTTGGGTCATGCCTACAGCCAGGAGGGAGATTGTTCTCACGTTCTAATGCATTTCCCTGCACTTGACAGGCCTTTGGTATTTATGCTTTGCAATCAATTGCTCAGATCAAAGCCAGTGTCATAGTCACCCCTAATTCATACAAAGTGAGAGAATTTATCACATCACTTAAAGGAGCAGTCCCCAACTTTTTTGGCACCTGAAACAAGTTATATGGAAGACAGTTTTTCCACAGACCCAGGGGGAGGGTGGATAGTTTTGATACGAGTCTGCAAGCAATTGATTTATTATCTCTGTACAGTCAAACCTCTCTGCTAATGATAATAAATATTTGCAGCCATTTCCTAGTGCTAGCATCACCACCTGAAATCATCAGGCATTTGCTACTCATAAGGAGCATACACTCTAGATCCCTTGCACATGCTTACAGTAGGGTTCAGCTCCTATGAGAATCTAATGCTACCACTGATCAGATAGGAGGCAGAGCTCAGACGGTGATGCAAGTGATGAGGAGTGGCTGTAAATACAGAGGAAGCTTCAGTATTGTCCCCTCCATCTCCTGCTGCATGGGGCAGTTCCTAACAGGCCACAGACTAGTACCAGTCTTCGACCTAGGGGTTGGGAACTGCAGACTTGGAGCACTTTTGCTTCCTGCTACATCTTGGGGTCCAGGCCTTGCATGTGGCTCTCCTGACATTTTCAGAATTGAGTGTGCTTGCAAGTGCTTAGAATGTTTTGGAGAGCTGTACTGGGTAAAAATTCTCTGGTTCTAATCAGGAGAGTGCTGAGAGCTCAGGCCTAGTCACTCTGGAAGTAGATCATTGTCTACAGATAGTATCACAAGGGTCCTATTTTAGGTTGCTTCATTGTCAGTTGAGAAGTTATGTGACAATATCAAGAGAGTTGGGATTAGATTTTGTTTTTAATTTGCTCTTTAAGATAATTTTGCCTAAATGCATTCCTCTTTTTTCTAGCATTGATACTCCTGGAGTCATCAGACGTGTGTCACAGCTGTTCCATGAGCACCCCGACCTCATTGTTGGATTCAATGCTTTCCTTCCCCTTGGATACAGAATAGACATTCCCAAGAATGGCAAATTAAACATACAGTCACCTCTGACGAGCCAGGTATGCTGCTGCAGTGGTTCAGGTGATCTCAGCATTAACACAGCACACCTTCCTTCTCAGGTTGAGCCACGTGTCTACTTTGTGTCATTGCTGGAAAGCCACTTACAATCCATTCTTTATCTAGATATGCTAATCGCTTCTAGCACAAATCAAAATAGATTGAAACACCTATACAGGCAGCCTCTGCTGGCCAGTTGATCTGTTTGGAATGTTCAGGGGTGTCCAATATGTGTCCCACAGGATGCATGCTGTTTTGGGGGTTTTTTTGTTTTTTTTTGAGACAGGGTCTCACTCTGTTGCCCTCAGTAGAGTGCCATGGCATAACAGCTCACAGCAACCTCAAACTCTTGGGCTTAAGCAATTCTCATGCCTCAGCCTCCCAAGTAGCTGAGACTACAGGCACCCGCCACAATGCCTGGCTATTTGTTGTTGTTGTAGTCGTCATTGTTGTTTGGCAGGCCCGGCCCAGATTCGAACCCGCCAGCTCTGGTAGTGTATGTGGCCAGTGTCCTAGCCGTTGAACTATAGGCGCTGAGCTGCATGCTATTTTTATAAGGACTATTTTTTGCTTATTTGTGGTGTTAGATATCATGAAAAGTATGCACGGACCTCTTTTTTGCTAATCAGCTTTTGTTAGTGTTTGTGTTTTACTATGTGGTCCAAGACAACTCTTACTCTTCTAATATGCAGTAGAAAAGGAAAAAAGCTGGACACCCTTGGCAAGAGTGGATGTCAGGGAGGCATCCTCCTGACATAGAATTTTATAAGACAAAATAGCTATATCACCAGTTGCTGAGGTCTTGGCTGAGGCCTTCCGAGGGAGTGCACCAGGCAGGCTTATCCTTGTACTTGGGCATCAGTCTGCATTTGATAGCTCTCAGTACCACCAGTGAAATAAAGGGGTTGAGATGCATGTGTGCATGGCCATTTTTATTGTTTTGTTGAATTGTTGGTAGGGTTCTTGCCTTGGCCGAAGCTCGTGGCTTTGGTTCTTTCTCACGTGATAGGTTGCTGCCTCATTAGTCTCTGAACTCTTCTTGTGTTCACCAGACCTCTGAGAAAAAGACAGCTTATTTGAACTTTCTTTTTATAAACTAACCATTTTCTTTTTCTCCCCCTTATCACTGATGCCATTTAGGGCCTAATTCTTTGCTCTGGGGGACTGCCCAGTGCATTGTGGAATGTTTAGGAACTTCCCTGGCCTCTGTCCCCCAGACTATCACCCAGTTGGGACAGCCAAAATCATCTCCAGACATTGCCAGGTGTCCTCTAGGGGCAAAATTTCCTGTTACAAACCTCTGGTATAAGGCCAGGCCTGGTGGCTCACGCCTGCAATCTTAGTACTCTGTGAGGCCAAGGCAGGTAGATTGCTTGAGCGCAAGAGTTTGAGACCAGCCTGAGCAAGGGCAAGACTCCACATCTAAAAATAGCAGGGTATTATGGGGGGCTCCTGTAATCCCAGCTACTCAGGAGGCTGAGGCAAGAGAATCACTGGAGCCCAAGAGTTTGAAGTTGATATGACGCCATGGTGCTCCACTGAGGTTGACAAAATGAGATGGTCTCAAAAAAAAAAAAAAAAAAACACCAACAACAACCAGGTGGGCGGCGCTTCTGGCTCTAGGAGTAGGGCGCCAGCCCCATATGCCAGAGGTGGTGGGTTCAAACCCAGCCCTGGCCAAAAACTGCAAAACAAACAAAAAAAACAACCAACCCTGGTATAAGTGAACCAGCCCTCCCATCCTCCTTCATTTCTTCCCTTGACAGTTTGAGCAGGGATATAAAAATCTGCGGCTGGAAGCACTTGGTAGGTCTCTCCTTTGACAGTGGAGATTGCAGGGTGTCAGATCAATCGGCAGTGATTTTCAACTGGTGTGCCATGAAAATTTTTAAAGATCATTAAATTGTTTGCAAAAGCAAAGCACAGTAAGTATATTCTTATATTCTTTTTTTTACTTTTTTTTGGATCAGCATAATTTAAGTATGCTGCAGAACTTTATAAGTTCAAGTGTACCATGAGATAAAAAATGTTGAAAACGCTGAATTAGGGAGTCATGATTTGGAAAGAGAACAGCAAAATGTAATGTGGCAGTGTCTGGTCCCTCCCTGAGAGTGGCTTGTGTGAAAATTCTGTTTTTTCTCTGTGTAAGACAAGCTATGCCATCAGCGTGTTGTCTCATTAAAGCCATCTCAGTTTTAAAAGGAAACTTGGAAGCACTTGGCTGTGGAATTTTGAAGAGCTTCCATTTCACATTTGCAAATGGACCTCCAGGGTCCAGATATAGGTCTTTTACCCCCAAACCATAAAAACCTTAGCAAAATTAATCTGTGGTGGCTCATGCCTATAGTCCTAGCACTGTGGGAGGCTAAGGCAGGTGGATTGCCTGAGCTCAGAGGTTCGAGACCATCCTGAACCAGAGTGAGCCAGAGTGAGACCTCATCTCTACCAAAAAAAAGCTGGGCGTTGTGGCAGGCGCCTGTAGTCCCAGCTACTTGTGAGGCAAAGGGCGAGAGAATTGCTAAAGGAAGAAAAGGAAAAAAAAAAAAAAAAACTTGAATGAGTGAAAGCCAGTTGAATTTGAAAGCGAAATTTAAAAAAAGAAAATTAATCTCTGGAACAGTCATGGCTATGGGGGGAAAACCAAGTTCATTTGCAACAGCAAGCAGCATCTGCCAGAGCATTTTGTAGACTCAGAACACTGTGTAAAAGCTGTGTATAAACGCTGGGCGTGTTACCATCACTCACTAAGAAAGAGCCAGAGTCAGAAGGTGTAAATTGTGCCCTCTGCATGTGGAAATTGCCTTTCAGCAATCCCTGACCGTGGGAGGAACTCGGCTTTCAGGGCTGAATCTTGACAGGAACCACACTGTGGTTGTATTTGGAGTTGGCTCTTCCTTTAAATAGTCACAGGGTCCCTGCTGTTCCCTAGCACAGTGTATTGCTGGCAATCTTGTTTCCCTCTAGGTGGCTTAGGTGACAGTGACTTGGAGAAAGGCTTGACAAGAACTTTCATTTAATAGCTACTCAACAGGGCTTCATAGTTTTGCTTTAGCCCCAAAGCAGCCATTTCTGGGATTGCCTCCCACAGTGGAGGAGGTTCATAGCCTTCAGGCCAGCAGCGAGGCCATTCACTTTCCCTTAGTATTGATGGTTGTCAGGCTTCCTGCCCTCTTCTCCGCGGTCTGGGCTGCTGTTTGTGTGGCTTCAAGACAGGCACACATGAGATACAAGATGTACTTTCAGCTTCCTAGGGTTTGTTTTTTTTTTTTAAGACAGAGCCTCAAGCTGTCACACTGGATAGAGTGCTGTGGCATCACAGCTCATAGCAACCTCCAATTCGTGGGCTCAAGCGAGTCTCTTGCCTCCACCTCCCAAGTAGCTAGGACTACAGGCACCCACCACAACGCCCGGCCATTGTTTTTTTTGGTTGCAGCCGTCGTTGTTTGGCAGGCCCGGGCTGGATTCGAACCCGCCAGCTCAGGTGTTCGTGGCTGGTGCCTTAGCCCGTTGAGCCACAGGCGCCGAGCCTTCCTAGGGTTTTTTGAGAGGGCACAGTAGCCTAAAAACCTCAGAGGGCTCCTCACACACAAATGCCCTGGTGATTTTCTTTCCTTATTGGTCTTTCTGGCTTCACTGTTGTAAAACAGTGCTCCCCAACATTTTTGGCACCAGGGACCGATTTCATGGATAACAATTTTTCCACAGATGAGGGCGGCGGTTCAGGGATTGGGATAGGAGACAGAGCTCAGGCAGTGGTGGCAGTGATGGAGAGTGGCTGTAAATACAGATGAAGCTTCATGGTTGCTCACCTGCTGCTCACGTGCCCTACAGCTCTGTTCCTAACAGGCCATGGACTGGAATGGAACCTTTTGAGCACCAGGGACCCATTTCATGGACGATAATTTTTTCATGGGGCTTAGGGGAAGAGGAATGGAATAGGAGGTAGAGTTCAGGCAGTGGTTCTGTGCAGCCCCATTCCTGTCACGCCATGGCTGCTACCAGTTTGCAGCCCAGGGTTGGGGACTGCAGTTTCAAAGTATAGTTTTTTTTCTTCCTTTTTTTTTTTTTCCCTCTCCCTTTTTGCTTTTTATTTGCAGTATAAGTAGACAACCATAAAGTGCAGTTCTAAAGCCCCTTTTTACTCCCTATTTTTCATTTCACCTGAAGCCTGCCAACTGCAGACAAAAAAGGAAAATCTCTCAGGTGCTGAGGAAGGCAAATAAGAGGCCCAGCCTTTGTGAAACCTTTGATGCAGAGGGTCTTGACCTTAGCACTGCTACCATTTGGGGGCTGGGTCGTTCTTCATGGTGGGAGCTGTCCTGTATACTGCACTGCAGGTGTCAGGCAGCATCCCTGGCCTCCACCCACCAAATGCCCTTAGCACCCCTTCCCCAGAGGCAGCATCCCTGGCCTCCACCCACCAAATGCCAGTAGCACCCCTTCCCCAGAGGCAGCATCCCTGGCCTCCACCCACCAAATGCCAGTAGCACCCCTTCCCCAGAAGTGACAACAAAAGTATCTTCCAGTGTTGCCAGGGAAAACAGACATGTCACAACATGTGTGCCCAGGAGAGAGCCAGGGAGCTTGGAGAAAAGAACATCCTCTTGCTGGGACCTCCTGAGTCACTGTCATTTCAGATCTGATAGTTTGAGTCATAACGGCACCTGTGCAGGGAGCCCCCATTCATACTTATACCACCGGTGTTAAGAGAGAGCAAAATAGCTAGGAAGAAAAGTTAAAAATCATTATTTCCTTCCCTTGCAGACAGTGATTCCTTAAGGTGAAGTCTTGTTTTTGACTGTGTCTACCTTCTAGAACGTTGCCGGGGAGCAACACAGCAGGACCCAGATATTGGATATCAGTGGGAAAGTAGTTTTTCTCAGTTCTCAGGTCTTCTTCAGGGCAGAGTCTGCCTGCTGAGACACAAGAGGTGGCTCGCATAGAGGCAGAGAGAAGCCCTTAAGGTGCAGTTCATGATATAAGTGGCCTCTGTAGGTGCAAAGGGAGGCACCCCCAACCCCCGCCCTTGCCCCACACTGTGCTACTCTCTGGGGGAGGCCCAGCCCGTTCCCAAATTGACTCTCATGTTTGTGTCTTACTTGCTTATGGAGTAGGCGGTGTCTTTAGAAGGTAGGCCCTGGGTTTATTCAGAGAGCCAGTTCTTAGGGTTGCCTGTGCAGTTGAAGTGGGGACCCAGATGAGGAACACATGTGCAGATGCTGACTGTGCAAGGGGTTTTAGTGCTGTGGCCCACAGACAGCAGGGCCGGGGTGGAGGGAGGATGGAGCAAAGGTACGGAGAGGTGTCCTGGGCAGGGCCTGGGTCTGGAATTGGGTGTGAGGCCTGGAGTGGGAGATGGTGGGTGTGCTTAAGGAATAACCAGAGGCCAGTGGGACTGGAGAAGGAGAGAAGGTTGGGGGAGAGAGCCAGGGACTTGGGAACTAGTGGAGGGTTCTGGCTTGCGACTCTGCTGCTATGCTGTAATGGCTGAGGTATCAGAGGAGATCCCTGGGAGGCCAGGGTTGGGTGTTGGGTGATCTGGGCAGTGATGGGGGTGGGGGATCAGTGAGAAGCTGAGAGTGTGGGGTGATTCCAGAGTGCCTGAGGTGAACGAGGCTTTGGAGGCATTCCGGGGGCTATGCTGTGTGTAAGGTGCTGTTCACGGCCTCTCTTCAGTATCTAGGTGGGGCTGTATGTGGACGCCCAAGCGGAGGCTTCCTGACCATGCTGTGGAGGGAATTTCTAACTGCCTGGACATGGCCACGCCGCTGCATGGGAGAAACAGTGTGCAGGCCACGAAAGGAACAACAGGCTTGTTCCCAGAATTTTTAGAGCAGGGCGGGCAAATTGTGGCCCATGGGCCAAAGCCAGTTGGCTTTGGATGGTTGGTGATTTTTTTTGAGACAGAGTCTCACTATGTAGCCCAGGGTAGCGGGCTGTGGTGTCACAGCTCACAGCAACCTCAAACGCCTGGGCTTAAGTGATTCTCTTGCCTCAGCCTCCCAAGTAGCTAGGACTACAGGCGTCCCCTGTAATGCCCAGCTACTTTTTGGTTGCAGTTATCATTGTTGTTTAGTTGGCCTGGACTGGGCTCAAACCCGCCAGCCTTGGTGTATGTGACTGGCACCCTACTCACTGAGCTATAGCACAGAGCCATGGTTTGTGATTTTTACATTTTTAAAGGATTACATGGCTTGGCGTCTGTAGTACAGTGGTTACGGCGCCGACCACATAATACCAAGGGTGGCAGATTCGAACCTGGCTTGGGCCAGCTAAACAGTGACAACTGCAACAAAAATATGGCTGGGTGCCTCTGGTCCCAGCTACATGGGAAGCTGAGGCAACAGAATCACTTAAGCCCTGGTGTTTGAGGTTGCTGTGAGCTGTGATGCCATGGCACTCTATCCAGGGTGACAGCTTGAGGCTCTGTCTCAAAAAAAAAAAAAAGAAAAGAAAAGAAAAGGATTACATTTGAATGGTTTTTTAAAAAAATATAATGTCATATAATGTGAAGTTCAACATCATAGTTTCAGACTGATTTTTAGTTATATTCACAATATTGTGCAACCATTGCCATTAATTCCAGAACATTCCCATCACCCTAGAATGAAATTGTATTCCTCCTTGTTCTCCCCCTCCCCTCCAGTCCCTGGCAGCCACCGTCTGCTTTCTGTTTCTGTGGATTTGCCTGTTCTGGACATTTCATATCTGTGTAGTCACATACTGTGTGGCCTTTCGTGTCTGGCTTCTTGCACTCAGCATCCTGATTCTGGGGTTCATCCACGTTGTACCATGGATCAGAACTTCATTCCTTTTTGTGACTAATACTGCATTGTGTAGATGGACCACATTCTATTTGTTTATTCATCTACTGATGGATGTTTGGGTTGTTTCTACCTTTTTGGCTAATTGTGAATGGTGCTGCTGCAAACATTCACGTAGAAAGATTTATTTGAGCACCTGTTTTCATCCTTTTGGTTATATACCTAGGAGTGGAATCATTGGCTCCTATGGTAATTGTGTTAAGTTTGTTGACACAAGATTTTCCACAGCAACTGTGTGGTCACTATCTGGCCTTTTTCCCCAAGCTCAGGGCATCTGAGGCAGCCTTTTGGGGCTTGAAAATGCCTCCTTGGAGTGGCAAGGAGCTTGCAGTGGATCCATGGCCTCTAAAGAAACCCTTAGTTTCAAGGCCACTTCCCTTCCACACTCGCAGCTGGCTCCTGCTGTCAAACCTATGCACCATGAAGGAACACAAACACCTACCCCTGTAGCTTGAGCAGATGGGCAAGAGCATCCTCAGAGAGGCTTAGAGGAGAAAGGGTGTTTAGAATTGTGGCTGCTCTGGGTCTTGTGGGTCTTCGCGTGCCTTGGCTCAGACTTTCTAGTGTTGTCTCTGTACCTGCTTTTCTGTGTCTCCTGTCAAAGTCCATGTGTTGAAGCTGTGACCCCCACTACCTCAGAGTGTGACTCTATATTTGGAGGTAGGGTCTTTAAGGAGGTCATTAAGGCAAATGAGGCCCTTGTGCTGGGCCCTAGTCCACTCTGACTGGGGTCCTTCCAAGCAGAGGAGATTGGGACACACACTAGGGACTCACTTACACAGAAAGATGACCATGTAAGGACATAGCAGGAAGGTGGCCATCTGCAAGCCAAGGTAAAAGGCCTCAGAACTTGATCTTGGACTCTTAGCCTCCAGAACTGTGAGAAAAAAATAATTTCTGTTGTATAAGCCACTCAGTTTTGGGGACTTTGTTAGGACCAATAACACCTACCCACATGATGGCACATGAGACCCTGATCAGCATGGTCTTGGTGCAGCCTGGCAGAAATTTTTGTTGTGGTGACAGTTCTGCAGTTGTGGGCAGCAGTGTGTCTGGCCTTCCCCATCTTGGTGGATTCTTCCGGTCAATGACTGGGGCCAGGGTGGGGCAACAGAAACAGTAGAGAAAGCCATTTGTTTTTCCATCTGTCGCCTGATGATCCCTAGCAACAGATGAAGCCTGTCCACACTGTTCTGGGCACAGCAGGTACAGTACTGGACAAAATAAAACCCCGGCTCTGTGAAGTTTGCCATCTAGTCAGGATGGAGAGATGATAAAATGAGTCAAATATATTACATGTGGGGAGGTGACAGGTGCCATGGACAAAAATGCAGGAGTGCTGGGAGACAGGGTAATTTTACTTTGGTGTAAGATGGTTCTGGAAGCTTCACTAAGAAGGTGTTGTGCCTGCAAAGACCTGTAGCTGAGCTGGAGCAACCCTAATCCGCTGAAGACCTGCCTCTGTGTGCTGGGAACATGAAGCGTAATTCCAGTTTAGAAATAGAGCATCACCTCTTCCTGGGGGGTGGTCCTGTCCCCCCACAAATTAGGATTCAATGTGCATTCTAGATGTTGGTAGAAAAGTACACAACTAGAGGGCATGCTTGGTGGATGGTCAGGGCAAGGTTCTTTTCTCTCACGTGACTGTTGTACCTCCTTCCGATTGCTCAGGGGGTTGTTAGTGAAAGTCTCATTTCTTGGTTCTGTACCTGAAGCTCAGCAGCTAGGCCGCCAGCCATATACACCAGAGCTGGTGGGTTCGAACCCAGCACAGGCCTGCCAAACTACAATGACAACTACAACCAAAAAATAACCAGGTGTTGTGGTGGGTGCCTGTAGTCCCAGCTACTTAGGAGGCTGAGGTAAGAGAATCGCTTAAGCCTAAGAGTTTAAGGTCGCTGTGAGCCGTGACGCCACGGCACTCTACCGAGGGCTACATAGTGAAACTCTGTCTCAAAAAAAAAAAAAGAAAGAAAGAAAGTCCCCTTTCTTGGGAATCCCAGAAATCCCCTGCTACCTGGTGGTGAGTCCCCCCTAACCTCCAGGGCCCCATTTTTTCCTCCCTTTTTCTTTTCCTTTCTCTCTTTCTTTTTTTCTTTTTTTGAGATAGTCTCACTCTATTGCCCAGGTCTGAGGGCCTTGATGTCAGCCTAGCTCAGAGCAACCTCAGAGTCTTCCATTCAAGCAATCCTTGTGCCTCAGCCTCCTGAGTAGCTGGGACTATAGTTGCCCACCACAATGCCTGGCTAATTTTTCTATTTTTAGTAGAGACAGGGTCTCACTCTTGCTCAAGCTAGTCTTGAACTCTTAAGCTTGGGCGATCCTTCCACTTTGTCCTCCCAGAATGTTAGGATTAGGTGTGAGCCACTGCACCCGGTCAGGGCCTCATTTGTATAAAATCCTAACTTTCCCATCACTGCTAACAGCAGATGGTTGATTTCCCACCTGGAAATAGTCTTGCTGAAATGGGATCACAGAAGGTGTGGGGAGTCTCCTTTTACATATTTGGCTCTGTCAAGGATTAAACATCAACTTTCTGTAAATTTCTCCCAAATGCTCATTTTCCAAAGTGTAAAATGCTCGTTAAACTCTCGTGTCCTCGGTATAGATTGGGAAGGATCAGGTGGAAACTCAGGAACCCGCATAGGCTGGGACACGAAGGGAGGAGCTGTTGACGTGTGCTAGGTGTGCCCTGCCCCACCTGTCCTCTGGGCTCCCTGAAGTAACCTTTCTCTGCTCTAATAAAACTTGGCTCTTGGCTCCATGCTGGGTTCTGTCTGCTCTTCTGCAGACAGTGGCTGGGCCTGGTGTTTTTTACAATCTGTTCCTGACATGTTGTGCCCCCCCCCCCAGTAACTCTTTGTCACATTGTTTTCAGGAAAATTCACACAACCATGGTGACTGTGCGGAGGACTTTAAGCAACAGGTGCCATATAAGGAAGATAAACCCCAGGTGCCCTTGGAATCAGATTCCGTGGAATTCAACAATGCCATCAGCTATGTGAATAAGATTAAGACCCGATTCCTAGACCACCCGGAAATCTATAGGTCGTTCTTGGAGATACTGCACACATACCAGGTAAGAGAACGCAGGTCACACTTCTTGGTGGGTTTCTGTGGCATCATCCAGTATTGAGCACGGAAGATATTCAGATTTTTTTTGTCTGAATTCATGAACTCCTATAAAATTCTGATTAGTGGTGTTATGGAGGGTTTTGGCATTGAGTTTTCTTATTTTTTTTCTTTTTTACTCTAGTGAAATATACATAAAATTTAACATTTTAACCATTTTTAAGTGTACAGTTCAGTGGCATCTCCAGAATTCTTCACCTTGTAAAACTGAAACTCAATCTCCATTGAACACTCTCTCCCCCTCCTCCCTGCTTCCAACCTTAGCATTCACCATTCTACTTTCTATCTCTGTAAATTTAAGAACTCTGGGGACCTCTCATAAATGGAATCATATAGTATTTGTCCTTTTATGTTATTTTACTTAGCAGAATGTCTTCCAGGTTCATCTGTGTCGTAGCATGTGCCAGAATTTCTTTCCTTCCTTTTGTTTTCTTTGAGACAGACTCTCATTTTGTTGCCCTCAGTAGAGTGCTGTGGTGTCATAGTTCACAGCAACCTCAAACTCTTGGGCTCAAACTGTCTTCTTGCTTCAGCCTTCCTAGTAGCTGGGACTACAGGTGCCCGCCACAATGCCTGGCTATTTTTTTTTTTTTTTTTGTAGAGACAGAGTTTTACTTTATCGCCCTCGGTAGAGGGCCGTAAGCAAGTTAGACCTCACAACAACCTCCAACTCCTGGGCTTAGGCAATTCCCTTGCCTCACCTTCCCAAGTAGCTGGGGCTACAGGTGCCCGCCACAATGTCGGCTATTTTGTTGTTGTTGTTGCAGTTTGGCCAGGGCCAGGTTTGAACCCGCCACTCTCAATATATGGGGCCGGCGCCCTGCCCACTGAGCCACAGGTGCCGCCCAATGCTCGGCTATTTTTTACAGATGGGGTCTCGCTCTTGCTCAGGCTGGTCTTGAACTTGGGAGCTTAAGCAGTATACCCACCTCAGCCTCCCAGAGGGCTAGGATTACAGGCATGAGCCACTACACCCAGCTTGGTTTAGTTTTAATTTTAACTTGTTCTTTGATGTACCTCTGCACCCAAGAACTACTAGTATGCATTAGGGGAATTTAAAAAGTACTAGCCATTGCACCTGGCCTATGCTTCTATTTTTTTAAGCAGCAGGACCCACTTTTTAAAGTGAAATCTGGACAGATACAGTGGCTCCTGCCTGTAATCCTAGCACTTTGGGAGGCTGAAGTGAGACCATTGCTTGAGCCCAGGAGTTGGAGATCAGCCTGGGCAACATAGCACCCCCCCCCCGCGCCATCTCTACAAAAAAATTTTAAAAATTAGCCAGGCATGCTGGCACACACCTATAGGCCCAGCTATTCTGGAGACTGAGGCAGGAGAATCACTTGAACCCCTGAGTTTGAGGTTCCAGAGTGCTCTGATGATGCCACTGCACTCTAGCCTAGGCTAGAGTGAGACCCTGTCTCTAAAAATAGAGAAAATCTGCACAACCTTAATATGTCAAGTAAAAAAGTAGGATTCTTTTTAGCATTGGTGTTTAAGATCAGATTAGTGGCATTTGGTCCTTGAGCACAGTCAGCGAAGCCACTTTGGTGGACTGTTTGCAGTCCACAGTGTGGGTGTCACGTGTAAGCCCTGTTAGCCTCAGCACCTGACATCTTTGGGATGCTGGTATAGCCTTTAAATTGTTTATTAGTGGCATTTGTGAACATTTGATGTGGGTGGAGGGATGATGCTTGTGATTAGGTAGTGTGGATCCCTCCCAGGCTTCATGGGTCATCACATGTAGGGCCAGAAGGATCATCAGAGCTGTGCAGTTGCTCTGTTCCTGGGGGTGGGGAGGGCAGGGGAGAAGACCAGGGAAGTTAGAGACTTACTTTACCAGGGTCACAGTGATAGGCTGCCATGGACATTCTGCTGGAGCACTCATTTTGAACACATAAATCTGAGCACACCACACTACATATAGTAGGCAACAGTCTGAGCATGGTGCACATTTCATATTAGTTTAATGAACTGTTTAAAAGAAAGTATAGGGAATGGGACAGCACAGTGTTCCCTAATCCAAACTGCTAGTAGTTGGTTGAAAATGCAGATGGCTTGGGCCTCCACATGGGGTTGCCTTTCCTCAGGCCCTGCCAGGCATCTGCATTTTCAGCAAGCCCCTTGGCAACTCCAATCTTAAACACAAATGCAAAGGTGATTTTAAAATACTTTTTAAAAAAGACTTGGCCGGCTCGGTGCTTATGGCTCAATGGGCTAAGGCACCAGCCATGTACACCTGAGCTGGCGGGTTGGAATCCAGCCCAGGCCCGCCAAACAACAATTAACGGCTGCAACCAAAAAATGGCCGGGCGTTGTGGCAGGCGCCTGTAGTCCCAGCTACTTGGGAGGCGGAGGCAGGAGACTCGCTTGAGCCTAGGAATTGGAGGTTGCTGTGAGCTGTGATGCTACGGCACTCTGTCCAGGGTGACAGCTTGAGGCTCTGTCTCAAAAAAAAAAAAAAAAAAAAGACTTTGCCCAAGATAATAATTCTCAAAGCTAAAGCCTAAAGTGTCCACGTACTAATTATCAGGTAGACATCCTGAGAATTGGAAATGGCACATTCCCAACTGGCTATTTATTCAGAGTGGCGCCTTCTGCCTATTTGGAAATAAGACAACTCATTTTTGTATAGTACGTTAAGTTTTCAGGCACTTTCACCTTCTTTGTCTGTTTGAGCATCTCCAGGATACTTTGGTAAAGGTGAGGCAGGACTGTGTGGTTATTAACAAGTCTGCTAATGGTCTCATGGCTATGAGTGGGTGAACCAGGATTTGAACCCGGGCTTTCTGCCCCCTTGCTTAACACTTAATGTGTTTCAGCTCAAAACAGCAATCACTTCTCTATGAAACTTAATTGGTGCCATTTCTTGAGGAGAAGCAGGAAATCTGAATTGTTGAATTATCCTGATTTTAGAACATTGGTTCAGAGTTTTCTAAGACACCATTAGAATCAAACCAAGCAGCTCTAAGTTATGTTTGATCATACATGACTATATTTTTCCATTCTCCGTGGGGCCTCCCTTCAGACCTTCCCTGTGCCGTCTATTCTACTGGAGCCCTTTTCTTCACCTCCCTGATCGTTGATGTTCTTATCCATAAAATGGCCATGAAGCTAGTGCTACTGACCACCTCCCAGGTTCAGTGAAGTTAACTGGGGCAACTGATTCTAGAACAAGGCCTGCTTCAAGTCAACCCTAGGCAACTGCCACCCATTATACAACCTTATATGTATGTCCCCTGTGTGCTTATATGAACACAGTCCTGCCCTAACACAGCTGTGCCCCTAAACATGACCTCACTCTGCACAATTGTCATCAAACTGCAGGGCTTGTGGGAAACCAGGTGAGAGCACAACACTTAGAAACTTACCCAGGATACCTAAAAAGTATATAGATACCTGCTCAAAATAGTAGTGCTATTGTATGCACTGCTATATATTGTATAAAATATATAGATACCTACTCAGAATAGTAGTGCTATTCTTAGCTATGTAAGTAGCTAAGAATTATGTGAATACTACAGCGAATGCCATATTGATCTTGGAAAAGACCCGAGGTTCTCTTGGGGATGTGGGCATGGGTAGGTGGAAGCCTGTGAGTTACTGTGAGAGGCTGGGAGGAGGTTGTCTGAAATTAGAAGGGACGTAGTAACCTCAGATAGGGGCAAGGGTGGCTCCTAGCACCGCGGGGCACTGCTGGAGCTAGTAGATGTGGGTGGGGGTGCAGGCAGATGTGATTTTGTGTACTCCCATGTGGCTAGGGTCTGCGAGGTGCAGTTTTCTGCTTTTACCCCATGTTTCTCCTGGACAAAATAGTGCTTAATTAAACACAAAATTCTCATCATGCTCTTATTGTTCCCTAGTACGTGTATCATGTTCAAACAGATTTGTGTGTTCAAAACAAGTGTTAAAGCAAAACTGTCTTTGCAGGAAAAATTTCCAGAAAGTGTGTTCCTAAGTTGAGGGTGTGCCACTCATGAACAGAGATCAGTAAATTGTCCTCTAAAAGGCTACACCAATTTTCCTTTCTGCCGCCTGTGTTTGAGAGGACCACATACTCATCAAAAGCTCCCAGCCCTTTCCATCTGTCAGTCTGATGAGCAAAAGATGTCTGTATCACTGTTGTAAATTGCTTTTCTTTCAAGTATCAGTAAATTTGGTCATTGTTTTAAAACTCTGTGTATAGATCATTTCTAGTTACTCTCTGAACTGAATGGCCTTTGCTCGTTTTTTAAATGTGGTTTTGAAGTATATCAGTAACATTTTGAAATGATGGTTGTTTTTTTTCCCTCCTGTTTATAGGAGGTACAAAGCCGGGATTTAAAATTTGCTTCCCTTCCCGAAGGCTACAGCTGGCCCAATGGGGAAGGACTTCCAGTGACGACTCATTCTACTCTGTTGCTGTGGAGTAGGAATATTGAAAGCCATGCTGTGCATTCTGGCAGGGCCCAGCACCACTGCCTCTTATACTGTGATATATAATCTTGCATTTAAAGTTGATAGGGATGTATTCCTAACAGCCACCTTCAGTTCTCTTGGCCAGTTTCTGCTCTCCAACCTGGGTCCCCTTTGGGCCTCTCATTGCTTTAATCTCTGGATCAGGCCATTTCCCATGGTTCTTAGTGACTCTGGGCTAGAAAGTCCCTTCCCTTTGCTCTTTACCCTGTTTTTCCTCTTCAGGGCCCAGCGCTAGCTCCTGTGTTTCCCCTTGCCCTTGGGGGAGCCTAGGGTTCACCCATGACCTTGCACTTCCCCTGGCCTGCCCTTAATTCCAGCTGGTCTCTTACCTGCCCCACTCCCTTTGCTCATGGCACTGCTCTGTGCCCTTCCTTTTGTCCCCACTGCACTCCTGGCACAGGTCCCATCAATGGCCATGACTTGGGCTGTGCCAGGCAGCAGGATCCAGAAGCAAGCACACAGGATGTTGTGGGCTCCACCAGCAGGCTCTGTTCCAAAAGTCATTTCTTTATCTCCACGGTGGGCCTCAATGTCCCAGCCCAGGGTGCCTCCTTCCTTGCCAAACGCCCAGTTTCCTCTTTGCCCAAAACTGGCAGAAGGAGCAGCTGAACACAAAGGGCCGGCCGTTCCGGGGCATGTCTGAAGAGGAGGTGTTCACCGAGGTGGCCAACCTCTTCCGGGGCCAGGAGGACCTGCTCTCAGAGTTTGGACAGTTCCTGCCTGAAGCCAAGCGGTCCCTGGTGAGTACAGAGAGTCCCGGCTCTCCCTCAGGGTCCCTCAGCAAGGAGGCAGGGCCCCAGACATTTCTGCTCAGGGCCCTCCAGGCCTGGCTACCCTCCAAGACTGCCAAGGGTCTCCCAGAGGCTACACAGATCACTGCAGAGATCTAGGGGTTCCTCCACATAGGCTCCACTTGCACAGCAAGCTGGTAACTCAATCTCAAAAACATTTCTCTGTACAGGTGGTACCCGAGTCTTGAGGGGTGGTTTGGGAGCCAGAGCGAGTCTTCCTGTGGAGACACAGGGCCCTGGTTGTTGTACGTAGAGGGTGTTCCACCTCCGGGGCCTATCCTCAAGAGCTGCCATTCCGGACTAAGGAGTCACTGCCTCACCTGTAACCCAGCCCTGTGGAAAGGAGCAGCAGGGGTCAGAGTGCGTCTCTGGTTCTGTTGAGCAGGACCCTGGGTTGGAGCTCTAGCAGGTTGGATCTCCAGAGCCTGGGGTTGGGGGCACTCAGGCCAGCAGTGGCTGTGGGTGGCAGAAAGCAGAGGTGGGTGGGGAGGTACAAGGCTCAGACTGCAGTCAGCCCTTCTCCCTCAGCTGTGACCTGAGGCCTCCCATTTCCTGTTTGGTTTTTTTTCTATGAACTTAAGCCTTTTTAAAACTTGAGGTGAAATATATGTAACATAAAATTCACCATTTTAAAGTGAACAGTCCCCTGGCATTTAGTGCACTCACAATGTTGTGCAACCCTCATGCTATCTAGTTCCAGAACATTCCATCACCCCCCCAAAAAAACCCTATCCCCATTGACAGTCACTCTCCCTTCCCCCTCCCCCAGCCCCTGGCAGCCACTAGTCAGCTTTCTATCTCCATGGATTTGCCTGTTCTGGGCATTTCATATAAATGGCGTCACACATTCTGTGACCTTTGGTGTCCGGTGTCTTTCATTCAGCTCCTTTTCAGGGTTCATGGGTGTTGTGGCAGGTGTCAGTGCTTCATTCCTTTTTGTGGTCAAATACTCCCACGTATGGCCAGGCCACATTTTGTTCATCCATTCCATTCATCTGGTGATGAATGTTTGTGTTGTTTCTGCCCTTTATCTATTGTAACAAGTGCTGCTATGAACATTTATATACAAGTATTTGTTTGAACATGCGTTTTGAATTCTCTTGGGTATATGCCTAGGAGTAGAATTGCTGGTATATACTAATTCTGTGCTTAACTTTTTGAAGAACTTCCAAACTGTTTTCTACAGTGGCTGTACCATTTCACATTTCTATCAGCAGTGTTCTGGGTTCCGGTTTTTCTGCATCCTGACCAACACTCCTTATTTTCCAGTTTTCTATTTGTTTTTTAACCACCATAATCAATGTGCAGTTAGAGCACACCATGGTTTCAATTTTCAGTCAAAATGGTGACTAATGATTTGAACATCCTTTCAGGTGCTTGTTGACAATTTGTGTACCTTCTTTGGAGAAATGTCTACTCAAGTTCTTTATTCATTTTTTAATTTGTTTTCATCTTGTTCAGTTATAGGAGTTCTTTATATAGTCTGTGACTAGACCCTTATCAAATATATGATTTGCGAATATTCTCTTCCATTCTGTAGGTTGTCTTTTCATTTTCTTGTAGTGTTCTTTGATGCACAAAAGGTTTTAATTTTGAAGTCCTATTTATCTATTTTGTTTATATGTGGCTCATGTTTTTAATGTGAAATTTAAGAAATTATTGCCAAATCAAGGTCTGAAGCTCTGTCCTCGTGTATTAGCTCTTGTATTTAGGTTATTGGCCCATTTTAGTTAATTTTTGTATCTGATGTGAAGTAGAGATCCAACTTCATTCTTCTGTATATGGAAACCCAGTTATCTTAGCACTAGTTTTTTTTTTCTTTTTTGTTTTTTGAGACAGACTCTCCCTCTCTTGCTCCTGGTAGAGTGCTATAGCGTCATAGCTCACAGCAACCTCAAACTCTTTTTTTTTTTTTTGAGACAGAGCCTCAAGCTGTTGCCCTGAGTAGAGTGCTGTGGCATCACAGTTCACAGCAATCTCCAGCTCCTGGGCTCAAGTGATTCTCCTGCCTCCGCCTCCCAAGTAGGTGGGACTATAGGCGCCCGCCACAACGCCCGGCTATTTGCTTTTGGTTGCAGCTGTTGTCGTTTGGCGGGCCTGGGCTGGATTCGAGCCTGCCAGCTCAGGTGTATGTGGCTGGCGCCTTAGCTGCTTGAACCACAGGCACTAAACGAGCAACCTCTAACTCTTGGGGGCTCAAGTGATCCTTTTGCCTCAGCCTCCCAAGTAGCTGGGACTACAGGCACCCACAACGCCCAGCTACGTTTTTTGTTGTTGTTGTTGTTTTTTAGAGCCAGGGTCTCTTGCTCAGGTTGGTCTTAAACACATGAGCAATCCACCTTAGGATAATAGGCGTGAGCCACTGTGCCCAGCCCTAGCAGATTTTCTTGAAGCCATTGTTGAAAATTCTATGGTTTTATTTTGGAACTTTCACTTCTGATCCATTGGTCTGTGTGTCTATTCTTATGCCAGTACCATACTGTTTTGATTACTGTAGCTTTGTAGTAAGGTTGAAATCAGAAAGTGTGTCTTCCAACTTTATTCTTTTACAAGATTGTTTTGGTGTTCAGCACCCCTTGCAATTTCATGTATGTTTGAAAAAAACAAGTTTATGTTTCTTCAGAAAAGTCTATTGTAATTTCAATAGATCCTTAGATCACCTTGGAGAATATCATCATTTTAACAACAGTATGTTTTTCAATTTCTGAACACAGAGGGTCTTTCCATTTATTTATATCGTCTTTAATTTCTGTCAGCAATATTTATAATTTTAATGTAAAACCTTGGTTAAATTTATTTTCAAATATTTTATTCTTATTGATAAATGGAAATGTTTTCTTTTTCTTTTTTCTTTTTTTTTTTTGAGACAGAATCTCACTATGTTGCCCTATGTAGAGTGCTGTGGCATCACAGCTCACAGCAATCTCAAACTCTTGGTCTTAAGTGATTCTCTTGCCTCAGCCTCTCAAGTAGCTGAGACTACAGGCACCTGCCACAATGCCCAGCTGTTTTTAGAGATAGGATCTTGCTCTGGCTCAGGCTGGTCTTGAACTCAGGAGCTCAAGCAATCCACCTGCCTTGGCCTCCCAGAGTGCCAGGCTTATAGGTGCGAGCCACCAAGCCCAGCCGACAGAAATGTTTTTTTAAATTTCATTTTTGGGTTGATCATTGTTACCACTGATTTTTTGTGTTTTGATCTTGTATCCTGCAACTTTGATGAACTTATTATTAGCTTTAATAGTTTTTGAAGACTCTTTAGGATTTTCTACATACCAGATTATGTCATCTGGAAATAGAGATAGTTTCCTTCTTCCCTTTCCAACGTGGATGTCTTGTATTTCCTTTTCTCACTTAATTGCTCTGGCAAGTCCTCACAGCACTGTGTTGAAGCGGTGAAAGCAGGTGTACTTGCCTGTTCCTGACCTTAGAGAAAAAGCGTTTAGTCTTTTACTTTTGTATATAACATGAACTGTGAATTTTTTTCCATAAATGCCCTTTATTAGCTCAAGGAAGCTTCCTTCTGTTCCTAGTTCACTAATAATTATTTTTCCTTTTTTCTTCTTTCTCTTTGACCTTGATGACAACTTGGGCCTTGAGTGTGAGAGTTTCCCCTGCCTCCCCTCATCTGTCCTTGCCCGAGTCCTTCCTCTGAATGAAGATGCAGTGCAGTGGGTAGGGCTGGGGGATGTGGGTCTTAAAGGGAAGGGCTTAGGTGGGGACAGGTCTGGGTGTGAATGTCAAGCCCTACAGGTTTCCAGTGCTTTTTCTTGGGGTTTTCTCCCCATTCCCAATTCTTCCTTCCCTCATTCCCACCCGAAGTCTCCCCACCTGCCTAGGACAGTGGCTGGGGGCTCATGCCTGCAAGTTACCATCTCCAGGACATGTAGTACCATCCCTAAGTGGGGATGCCACCTGGAAACACTTCCTAACTTCACGTCAGGGAAACTGTGTACTCCCTTCCGCCTGGGCCATAGTGTTCTTCAGGCCAGAGGTTTGAGCCAGCTGTGTCCCCCTGTAGGGACTTCAGGAGCTACTGTCCTTCAGATGTTTCCTACAGCACCTGCACATGCTCAGTGCTCTGAAGGGGCAGCAGCATTTATGTAGGAAAAGCAGATGGGGAGCGCAGAGGCTGGTTACATGTCTCCTTCTCAGATCTCTGTTTCTGAGAGCACAGGCCACATCCCTGCCACTGTGTCCCCATATTTCTTGTGCTCTGTGCCCACAGAAGACTTTGGGGAGTACCTAGTGGTGGGTCCAGTGGAGTCTTTATCTGGAATTCCTCTGGCAAGGGGCCTACCTCTTCCACAGGCCCCTGCCCTGGGCCCCTCCCTCAAGTCCAGCTTTCTTCTGTGAGCCCTCCATCTGTTCCTTGTATCTCATTGAAGTTCAGCATCTCTACTTAGTTTTTCCTTCCTCTTCCCTCAGAAATCCTGGTCTCACTCCTGCCTTCCTACTCATCAGGGACCCTCCTAACTTCAGCTCCCAGGCCCATGTGGCCACTCAGAGCAGAAGGATCTCACAGCTTCTCTCCTGCCTCACACCCTTATGGTGTTGGGGGCACACCCCAAGTGGCAGGCATTTAATCCTCCGAGTACCCAGCAGCTTGGGCTGAGTGCTGTCACCCATGCTGGGAGGCTGCATCTTCCCCCCCATGCACTTGCTGGCTTGTCTTTGGGTCTCATCCTCTTGAGTCTGGGTCTTGCCTCAGCTCTGACCTCAGTGTCACAGCTCTGATGCTTTTGAATACCCCATCCCTGCAAGAAGGTGGCTGCGTGTGGTGCCCCTGACTACCCTCCCCAAGCCAGGTTGGCAGTGCAGAGGGATTGGGTGGGCACAGTCCAGCCCTCATGCCTGGAGGCTTTCTAGATTGATACACTCGGCCGGCCCTGGCTTGACGCTAGAGCCAGGGCTTACAGGTGGAACACCTGGTTCATCACTTCCTTACTGTGGTAGCCTGGCAGGTCACTTCCTGGGCCTCATGAGCTTCCTCATCTAGGAGGTGGCCATGAGGATGTATGCCCCTGCATAGTTGGAAGATTCCTCAGGGGAGGACCTGGCCAGGGTGAGCGTGGGGCTCTAATGCCCTAAGATGGCTACATTAAAGAAGCTGGTTCTGACACCCCCAATTTGGGGGTTGGTACAGTGAGTAGGGAGCCCTTTCTGCTAGGGTCGTGGGGGTCAAGCACAGTGGACACTTGGTAACTGAACAGTCTAACAACCTACACTACTCACCTTCAACTCTGTGTTCAGCAAGGGCGGCGGTAGCTCTGGGGTAATTGTGCAAGCACTGTGAACCTGGTAGTAGGGCTTTGAGGATAGCCTCTTACCCTCTGATGGCTGTGGCCACAGCGCCCCCTGGTGAATAGCCCTGGCATTTACGAAATTATGAAATTAGTCCTTTCAGAGTCACCCTAGAAAAATCAGTATTTCCCTCAGAAAACTCTCTGCCAACACAGTTTCTTTAAATGGCATGTGTTACCAATTCAGCAGCTGTTTTTAGTGTAAATTGGATTATTAGAGCTATCTTGTACATTTAGAAAGATTGGTTCAACTTTTTAAAATTATTAAAAACACCTATGACATCATTTGTTGTAACTGAGATTATATCTTCACAACCTTTTGTATTAATTTTGGGGCATCTATTAAGACTGCATGAAAAAGAAACCAAAGATGAAATTTGGCATTGTCCTAACTAAGCTTGATCATTTGGCCTGAATCAGGGGTTGGCTGAGTTTTCCTATAAAGAGCCAAATACAATAGTAAATATCTCAGGCTTTGTAGGCTAGTTAATCTCTGTTACAAAGACTACTTCCATGCTCAAAAGTAGCCATGGATAGAGATGTCAATAAGTAGGTGTGGCTATGTACCAGTAAAACTGTATTAAGAAAATGAATGGGACTTCACGCCCGTAGCTCAGTAGTTAGGGTGCAAGTCACATACACTGAGGCTGGGAGGTTTGAATCTGGCCTGGGTCAACAACAATGACAACTACAACAAAAAAATAGCCGGGAGTTGTGGCAGGCACCTGTAGTCCCAGTTGCTTGGGAGGCTGAGGCAAGAGAATCGCTTAAGCCTGAGAGTTGGAGGTTGTGAGCTGTGACACCATGGCACTCTACTGAGGGCGACATAATGAGACTCTCTCAAAAAACAGAAAATGAATGGGTATGGCTAGGAACCAATAAAACTTTATTTACAAAACAGACAGGTGTGACCGGGTACCAATAAAACTGTATTTACAAAAACAGGCCCTTGTGGTTAACTTACCAGCTCCTGACCTAAGTGGTCTCTGGGGGTCCATCTGGCTCAAGTACTCACAAATTGGGACATTTAACTGAGAAGTGAGATTTCTCTTAGAAGAAGATCAGTGATACCTGCTTGATGAGTGGCAGGTCTCTCCAGGTCCCTGTTCCCACTTGACATACGTCTGTATTGCCACCCAGCTGCCTCCTTTAGGAATTGATGTTTCCCCTTTTTCTAGGATCTACAAAGTGAAATACTAGTGGAGAATTGTTATGTGGATGCCAGTTTCTCTGTTTACAGTTTTTGGAATAGCCTTGAATCTTTAGATAATTATTCCCCAAATAATTATTCCCCAAATAAGTTTAATTCCCTAAGGGACAAGTCTTGCCTACTAAATAATAGGTCTTTTTTTATTATTGTTATTGTTATTGAAAAATTGCACGTACTCATGAAAAAAACCAAGCATTAGCAAGAGTATCAAATATAATATGCAGACTTTCTCCTTTGACTCAGTTCCCAGTCTTTCTCTTCCAAGATTGGCACTAACAAGTATCTTGTATCTTTTTTTTTTTTCCCTCTGCATATGCAACCAAATGTTTATACCTTTTTCACTCACAGGGACAAAAAAAAAAAAAAGAATAAAAAAAGATAAATGCTTACCTTATAAATAAAAGTAACACATGGGCATCCTGTTTGTTCTGCTTGTGTGTGTGTGTGGGGGGGGGGTTCTTTTTCACTTAGTACGTCAGGTACGCACGTTCTAGCAGCAAACCAGAGCCAGATCATCATTATCTAATAGCTACCAGCTGTTTTGTTCAAATGCACAAAGGACTTGTCCATCTTGCCCATGCTTTGGGCTTACAACACACCCTTTGTGTGCATCTTTGTGTCCAGGTCCTGTGGTGGTGGTGTGGGAATGGGGAATGCAGCACAGGTGATCACAGTGGTTCCAAACAATGTCAGGGCCAGGCATGGTAGCTCATGCCTATAATCCTAGCACTCTGGAAAGCTGAGGCAGGAGGATTGCTTGAGGCTCAGAGGTCAAGAACAGCCTAAGCAATATAGCAAGACCTGGTCTCTATAAAAACTAGAAAAGTTAACCAGGCATGGAGGCATACGCCTGTAGTCTTGGCTACATGGCAGGCTGAGGAGGGAGGATCTCTTGAGCTCAGGAGTTGGAGGCTGCAGTGAGCTATGATGATGCCACTACACTCTATCCTGGGCAGTAGAGAAAGACCTTGTGTCAAAACAAAAAGCACTGTAGGGCCTCTCCAGCCCTGCCCATGTCCTGCAGAAAAAAGCTGCAGTCTATCTGTCTTGCTCTGCCCACTCCAGTTTTCTGATACATTTGTACAGATACAAATCCTAAATAGATTGTTCCAGAACCATTCTCAGTAAATACTGTCAAGTGCCTGCAGTGGGCACCTGCTTAGGATGAACATCCCAGACCTGTTGGTGGTTGGATGGCATAGAATGTGGCATTGGAGCCCTGAACCATACAAGCCCCCACAGCAAGTGATGCCATTGCCCCCAAGAGGCTTTTCATCATTCATAGAAAATAATGGAAAATAATTCAAAGCCTGGCTCCAACCCCCTGATCAGTGACCTGGTGAGCGTCTGCTGCTTCCTCCTGCTCTGTCTATGTCTGCCTACTGTGCCTTGCCTTTTTGTGGTGCTGCCATGCGTACAGTGAGACACCCTATCAGTGGGGGTCTGTGCGAGCCCCTGCACTGGAAGACCCAGCTCAGATGTCTCCCTCCCTCATCCATAAAGGCTTTACTCAAGCCTTCTCCCAGTTTTATAGCATTGGTCGATGATCGCTCCCCAGTAGACATGAGCATCTCACTGGGAGTCACTTCATATGAAGACAGAGCCCCTGGCCTGTGGCACACAGCACCTGCTTGGGCTATGGGCTGAGCCAAAAACAGTTCTTACGCTCAGACACATGGCCTGGCCCTGTCTCTCCAGCACTAACCACCACCTGTGTTGTGTCCTCAGTTCACGGGAAATGGGCCATGCGAAATGAACAGTGTCCAGAAGAATGAGCACGAGAAGAGCCTGGAGCACAACAAAAAGCGTTCCCGGCCCTCCCTCCTCCGTCCTGTGTCAGCACCGGCCAAGGTAACCACCAGTCATGCACGTCGTCTGTGTGGGTGCACTCCAGTGAGCTTGGCCTTCCCTGTAGGTCCCAGGGCAGGGGGCTAAGGCAGGACCCTGGTCTGGCTTGAAGTTCACTGGCTGTGGGATGTTGGCAAGTTGACCTGTTCTCCCTGTCTTATGAGAGTATTGGAGGAAGAGGAGTGTTATCCCCTCCTAAGGTCAGAAGAAATAGAGTATACTCCTCAGTCTGCTCCTTTCCCCATCAGGACTTTTTCATGGGCAAGCCTGCCACATAGAGTTGTGTAGGTTAATCACTGCACAAGTGAGGGGTGACTGGGGCTGAGATCTTGCTCCTGTCTTGTTCATCTCCAGTGATGGTGGCTTTCTAATTCCATTATTCCTATTTACTAGTTGTCTTCCTACTCTAAGGAACTTTATCTTCTTTCCCATTTCCTTAGTTGTATTTATCAATATGGACTCTGGGTTGTAATCCTTTACTACCATTGTTGATTTTGACATCCAAACTGTCCCAGAGTTGGCCAGTGCAGACTTTCAGGCTGGCCCTTGTGTCCTCTTGATGCATTCTTCTCACTCCTCAGCACTTTGGAGACAATTTTGGCTGCACAGTGTAGTATCACCCTGAATGGACATGCGGCCAAGTCCATGTCCAAGCCGAGTTTAGAGACTGAATCTTCACAGGGACTTAAAACCCAACTTCTCCAGGGTGTTCCCAGTGCCATCCCTTTCCTGTCTTCTTGTTACTATCTTGGCCCACAGGACAAAATAGGCATCAGTAGAGGTTTCTAACGTCATCACATCCGAGGGCATGTTCCCTGTGTCACTCCAACTTAGTGGCTTTCCTGCCTATTACCAAAAGCCCTAATAAAATGATATTTAGATCCCAGATTTGGCAGGGAGAGTTGTGTGGCCTACATTCCTTTGGTAACAGAGACCAAAACTGCCTTAAGAGAACACACCCTCACTCCACACAGGGGCTGAGGGCACCATGAAAATTGGCAGGTACTCTCAAAGGCATAATCTTATGGGTCCTGGGTGACAGGGAGGGTCCTTGCCCATCCCTCACTGAGCACTTCATGGCGCTTTCATCAGGAAAGCTTGATCTTAGTGTTGTTATGACTCTGACAAAGATGGACAGGTCACCCACGGGATGCACAGAGTGTTAACCATGTGGAATTTCTTCTCACAGAAGAAAATGAAACTCCGTGGCACCAAAGACTTGTCCATTGCAGCCGTGGGGAAGTATGGGACCTTGCAGGAGTTCTCCTTCTTTGACAAGGTGAAGGTGGCCCCCTGGCTTCCATCTTGAGGGTGCCGGGTTCAACTGGCTGGCCCAATCCTCCCTGGGCCCACCCTCTTCCAGGCAGGCCTTGCCAAGCTCAGTCTGGAGCAGGCAGGGCCAGGAAGGGGGCCCCAGCTCTTCCCACAGGAGCGGAGTGCGAGCCCTCATGGAGCAGAGTCACACAGTATGGTGGGCAGAAGGCCGTAGCAGGGGAAAGGCAGAGCCAAGAGTTTGAGCAGGGTTTGAAGACATACATGTCTGCTACTTTATAGCTGTGTGACTTTTTCTAAATCTGGGATGGTCCTGGGACTCCTGCCCAGAGCCCGTGGGCAGATCAGGCAAGGTGGCTGCATGCAAATGCTGTCAGAGCCCAAGCTCAGAGTTGCTGCACACGTTTGCTGACAGACCACAGCTGGTTCCTCTAGAGCATTCCCATGTTGGTGACTTGTAATTTGAACTTGTCCAGGGGACTGAGGAGAAGGGATTCACAGTGGACCCCTAACATGCTCTCTCCATAGGTCCGCAGGGTGCTGAAGAGCCAGGAGGTGTATGAGAACTTCCTCCGCTGCATCGCACTCTTCAACCAGGAGCTGGTGTCCGGCTCTGAGCTCTTGCAGCTGGTCAGCCCATTTCTAGGGTGAGTGACTGACTTCCCAGGGCTCCGCAGGTGTATTTTGTTTTTGTAAACTCCGTCCATCTTGTTATTAGTAATTGTTTTGAAAAAGTTATATATGCCGCTTTTGATCTTGTTTGTTAATTGAAAATGTTAATGAGATAATTATAGAGTCACACAAATTTATAGGAAGGGATACAGTGAAATCTTGGGTACCCTACACCTCATTTCTCTAAGGGTAACATCGATAGTCAGTATCATGACCTGGATGTAGCCGGTCCTCCAATAACATGGCTTCATTCAATGTCGTTTTGTTAAACAATGAGAAAAAAAATGGGTTCCTGGCCAGGCCACTGTCTATGTGGAGTTTGCATGTTCTCTCTATATCTGCGTGGGTTTTCTCCAATGCTTGGTTCCCTGCCGTATCCTAGAACTATGCATGTTATGTGCCTAAATGGTCCCAGTCCGGGTGGGTGGGTGGGTGTGACGGGACGACGTCCTTTCCAGCACCTGGTGCCCTGAGCTGCCGTGATAGGCTCTGGGCATCCAAGACCCTAAACTGGATTAATGAGGTAAATCATTATTTTACTTATTTTCATTCATCTTTCTTAACTGTATGTATATTTATTTCAATGTTTAGTATTATAAGTGTTTTGGTCTTTATGTAAAAGTTTGGTGATGTTATTGTGACTAGAAATGTGCTGAAGGAACTTTATTCTTCTTTCTTTTGAGACTGAGCCTTACTCTGTTGCGCTGGGTAGAGTGTTGTGGCATCATAGCTCATAGCAAACTTCTGGGCACAGATGATCCTCTTTGCTTCAGCTTCCTGAGAAGCTGGGACTGTAGGCTCCTGCCATTATACCCAACTAGTTTTTTCTATTTTTAGTAGAGATGGTGTCTCGCTGTTGCTCAGGTTGGTTTCAAACTCCTGAGCTCAGGTGATCCACCTGCCTTGGATCAGAATGCTAGGATGAGAGACATGAGCCACTATGCCTCGCCTGAACTTTACTCTTCTTGATGTCAATAAGCCTGTGGTCAGATTGGTTTCATTAGGCTCATTTTGATTAAAGTCAGTTTCTAAGAACCTATCAACAATGTTAAGTGAGAACTACTGTGCTGACACTCATGTAACCCACAAATCTTTCTTTCTTTCTTTCTTTTTTTTTATTAAATCATAGCTGTGTACATTAATGCAGTCATTGGGTACAATGTGCTGGTTTTATATACAATTTGAAATACTTTCATCAAACTGGTTAACATAGCCTTCACGGCATTATCTTAGTTATTGTGTTAAAACATGCATATTCTACATTTAGTAAATTTCATATGTACCCTTGTAAGATGCACTGTAGGTGTGGTCCCACCAATTACCCTCCCTCCACCTATCCTCCCCCCTCCCCTCCCCTTCCTCTCCCCTTTCCTCATATTCTTGGGCTATAATTGGGTTATAACTTTCTTTTTTTCTTTCCTTTTTTTTTTTTGAGACAGAGCCTCAAGCTGTTGCCCTGGGTAGAGTGCTGTGGCTTCATAGCTCACAGCAACCTCCAACTCCTGGGCTCAAGCTAGTCTCCTGCCTCTGCCTCCCAAATAGCTGGGACTACAGGCGCCTGCCACAACGCCCAGCTATTTTTTGGTTGCAACCATCATTGTTGTTTGGCGGGCCCAGGCTGGATTTGATACACCCGCTCAAGTGTATGTGGCTGGTGCCTTAGCCTCTTGAGCCACAGGCCCCAAGCCTGGGTTATAGCTTTCATGCGAAAGCTGTTAATTAGTTTCATAGTAGGGCTGAGTACATTGGATACTTTTTCTTCTATTCTTGAGATAGTTTGCTAAGAAGAATATGTTCCAGCTCCATCCACAGATCTTTTTAAATTCCCATTTTACTTGTACTTGTTAGTGCGTGTGTGTGTGTGTGTGTGTATTTTTTTTTTTTTTTTTTGAGACAGAGTCTTACTTTATTGCCCTCAGTAGAGTGCTGTGGCTTCACAGCTCACAGCAACCAATAACTCCTGGGCCTAGGCAATTCTGTTGCCTCAGCCTCCTGAGTAGCTGGGACTACAGGTGCCTGGCACAATCCCTGGCTATTTTTTTTTTTGTTTGCAGTTTGGTCGGGGCTGGGTTCGAACCCGCCACCCTCAGTATATGGGGCTGATGCCCTACCCACTGAGCCATAGGCTCCGCTGAGTGCATATTTATTTTTATACCATGTTCTCACTGTGGAGGTTTGTGCATCTGCTATAACCAAGTTACAAAACTGCCCCAGCACCACAAGGGGCCTTGCATTGACCTTTTGTTTCCATTCCCAAAAGGCTGCCTCAACTCGATTCTGTCTCACAGGCCTGGCAACCACTCATCTGGTTTCCACCTAGAAAATTTATGTAACAAAATTGTTGCCTGAATGGAGCCACAGAGGAGCTAGCCTTCCAAGAGGGTTTTTTTTTTTACCTAGCAAAATTCTCTCTAGAGATTCACCCAGTAAGTACTTTAAAACATGCTAATCCTTAGATCCCTGTTGCACAGAGAGCAACGTCCTTAGTGGGAGGAGGCTCCACACCTGGTGGCCAGGGCAGCTGAAGGAGGTGCCTGCTGGGCACAGGAGCGAGGGGCCACCTGTGCAGCCTGGGTATCTGCCTGAGGTTCCTGAGAGCTCTTGGGGGTGACTCTTAAAATAGCATCTCACAAAAAATAAAGGAAAAGATTTCTTTCGACAGAAGGAAATGATGTAAATCACAAACTTTGATCTGCCTAAAGAAAGGAAGAACATCAGAGAAAAATATAAATGAAGATTTGAAAAAACATGGGTTTTGCATGTGATGTCTGTATACATCACATTATACATTGGCCTTTTCAATGAAAACAACCCAGGGGTCAAGTGCTGTGTGAGCCCTTTCCATTAATTTAAAAAAAAAGGAACTTTAAAAAAATTTCCTAATGTAACTGGAAAACCACATGACAGGCAAATGGCATCACGAGTCATTAATAGGCAAATACCTGGATACTCACCTTGAGGGTCAGAAACAGACCTTTGCCCACCCCAGAACCCCCCTCCAGGTGCCAGCCCCACCCCTACCAAGAGTGTCCTGACTTTGGAGTGATCGCCTCCTGAGATGGTTACAGTGTGGACCCCAGTGGGCATTGCCAGACACCTTCATCAGGGTTTTGTCTTCTGATATGTCTAGAGAGTCTCTTTTCTTCTGAGTTTCTCTTCAATTCTAGTCCTTATTGCTTCTGTGTCCACTGCCCCAGGCCCCAGGAGGGTGTCACAGGCTGCATCTTACCTGTTCCTTCTGTGATGTTAGCAGTCCAGGTTTGTTCACTCATTTGAATTCATTCATTGCAGGTTTCACAGGGGGGATCTCAGCAGTATTTACCACCTTTTGGTGGCCCAGGATTATAGTCTCAGGGAGATGAATTGCTTTCATGTCATCTTCCCAAGGGGACCAATCAGGTCCTTTTCCTTTTTGTCTTTTCACAGACCTAAACATATTAATGTGTTGCCATACACTTTGTTGTTCGGTTTTTTTGTTTGTTTGTTTTTAGAGACAGAGTCTCACTTTATTGCCCTTGGTAGAGTGCCATGGCATCATAGCTCACAGCAACCTCCAGCTCTTGGGCTTAGGCGATTCTCTTGCCTCAGCCTCCCGAGTACCTGGAACTATAAGCGCCCACCACAATGCCTGGCCATTTTTGTTACAGTTTGGCCGGGGCCAGATTTGAACCCACCACCCTCGGTATATGGGGCTGGCACCCTACCCATTGAGCCACAGGTGCCACCCTCTTGTTCTGTTTTTGTGGGTCTGTTTTGTTTTGCTTCGACATAGAGTCTCTTTCTGTCACCTGGGCTGGAGTGCAGTGGTGTCAGCATAGCTCACTGTAACCTCAAACTCCTGGGCTCAAGTGATCCTCCTACCTCCACCTCCCGAGTAGCTGGGACTATAGGCGCCCACCACAATGCCTGGCTAGTTTTTCTATTTTTGTAGTGATGAAGTCTCATTCTTGCTCAGGTTGATCTCAAACTCCTGGCCTCAAGAGATCTCCTTGGCCTCCCAAAGTGCTGGGATTACAGGTGTGAGCCACTGCCATGGCTTCTCTAATCCTATCTTAAAGCTGAGGAAATTAAGGCTAAAATGGAATTCCTTTTCTTTACCCCAAGACAGTCACTTATAAGCAGCTTAGTGAGTGGTTTAGGTGAAGTCCAGGGTACTCTGGCCCCAAAGTATGACTCTTGTCCTCGCCCTTCTGGGCACACGTGTGGCTGTTGAGTTTCTCGTAAATGGGGTCACACAGTCAGTCTGGACTGTGCTTACCTTGACTCCCAATTTTTTTTTTAACTCAGTTTTTCTGGGATATCTTTTAGCATCAGATGTGAATCCACACCACCTTTTTTTTTTTTTCAGGCAGAGTCTTAGTACGTCACCCTTGTTAGAGTGCCATGGTGTCACAGCTTACAATACCCTCAAACTCTTGGGCTTAAGTGATTCTTTTGCTTCACCCTTCCCGGTAGCTGGGACTATAGGCACTCGCCACAACGCCCAGCTATTTTTTGTTGCAATTGTCATTGTTGTTTAGCTGGCCCGGGCCAGGTTCGAACCCACCAGCCTCAGTGTACATGGCTGGCGCCGTAACCACTGTGCTACGGGTTCCAAGGCCATACTATCATTTTTAAGTGACTGGCTGGTATTCCCTTGTCTTATTAGGGCCTTTTATTAAATGGGGATGACGGCCATTTATTCCCATTCCCTCCCCATAAGCTGTATCAATGTCATGCTCCTTAGTCTGTGGTACTCACAGGTTGAACTGAGCTCATCAGGTTTCCCTGGTGGTCCCAATTTCTTGCATATGTTGGGATGGTCTTTCACTGCCTTCATTTTCCTGGGCTGGTAAAGATTTTCAGAGTTACCCAGAGCAGGATGTCCATGTTGCAGGCTCAGCTCAAATACTACTAACTTTTTACATAGATTTGGAATGCACATTGATGACAAGGTGTCTCTGCTGAGCTCAGAGGCTAAGAATCTCTGAGCCTAGTTCCTGCCTAGGGAGTTAGGCAATTGTTGGGGAGATGGCAGGTGAGGGGGCTGTATGCACATCAGGTGTCAGCTCTTGGGCCTGAGAAGGGTGTGCATGGCCACTGGGATTGGAAATGGGACTCTGCTTCTTACTAGCAGAGCAAGCCTCTAGTTTCTTCATTTATAAAGCGCCCACACCTCCCTCCCGAGCTTTTTGGTGGGGAATAGAATATATAAGGAATGTGAGATGCAAGATGCTAAGCAGATGGCAGCTATTCCCATTTTGGTGTTTAAGTGGTAGTGAGAGTTGTGTCTGGGGAGGGAGTCTGTATGGAGTAAGATCCAGAAATGAAGAAGATCTGCGCTCATCTTAACATGATTCCTCATTGGGTTAGGAACATTTGCCTTTGTGAGACCTTGTTTGTGTGCAAGCTTCAGTCCAGTGGGCAGCTGAGCATGGCCCAGGGAGCTACCAGCTGCATATGGTAGCCACACAGCTAGACTTGGGGCACATCAGGTTAAGCATCACCTTCAGCGTGGTCCCAGTTTGCATCTATCCTAGTAGTAACCTCAGGCATCCTCTGTACCATTTGTTGTTATTGTTGCTGTTGTTCTTTGGAGACAGAGTCTCCCTCTTTTGCCTAGACTAGAATGCCATGGCATTAGCCTAGCTCACAGCAACCTGAAACTAATTCCTGGGTGTACGCCACCATGCCTGGCTAATTTTTCTATTTAATCTCTTGTTCTGACTGGTCTTGAACTCCTGAGCTCAAGTGATCCTCCTGCCTTGGTCTCCCAGAGTGGTAGAATTACAGGTGTGAGCCACCATGCCCAGCCACTCTGTAATGTTTTTGTTGATGTCTCTTCTCCCTACATTTCCATTTGCTTGAGAGTTTTCCTTGGGGCAGAGTTCATGTGAGGTTCTTACAAATGGGGGAAGCAAACTGTCCTGTCACTGAGGAGGATGTTGTTACTGAGGGAAAGATCACCTCACAGGTCACAGTAAGATCAGTGCAGCAACAGGCAAAGTAACTTGTACCCTTTTTGGTAGGATCTGATATTATAATATTTTTTTAGACATGGGGTTTTACTGTGTTACCTAGGCTGGCGTCAAACTCCTGGGCTAAAGCCATCTTCCTGCTTCAGTCTCTCACGTAGCTGGGACTACAGGGATATACCACTAGATCTGATATTATTTTAAACAGAAATCAAGGTGACATTGGACTGGCTGTTGACATGCATGGTCGTGACATGACTCTTAAGAATGTGTCTACAGAGGGGTTTACAGGGGAGGAGTATCCCTCAAGATGGACCCAGGGGTAAGCAAACTTGATCTGTGAAGATGCAGTTTTCTGTGGGAATTACTCAGCTCTGTTTGTGTCATGTAAGCAGCTGCAGGAAGTATGCAAATGAGTGGACACAACTCTGAGCCAATAAAGCTTTATTTACAAAAAGAGACGGGGGGCAGATTGGCCATCATTTGCCATTCTTGGCCTAAGGCCTGTCCTCTTTCACTCAAGGAATGTCACTGCCCTAGATTCCTGCCACTGCTTTCTGGATCCCCAGCCTCTGCCAATTTAGGTTACCTTTTCCAATGTTTTTCAAGGCCTTCCTCTGAGTGGTGGGGTCTTTAGCCACAGGAAGGAGCCAGAGGCCTGATTGGTGATACAGGGGCAGGGGACAGATTTACTCACATACCTGGGGACTTACATGTAGCTAATGCTTGGTTCCGCCTCTTGGTCCCTCTGTGGTATTGAATTCTGACTGTCTTTAACTTTCAGCATCTACTTGAAACCATTCTGAAATCTCTAGTGCCCTCTCAGAAGGTCCTGTGGATGCCACCTTAACTTTTGTCTTTATCTTTGAAGGAAATTCCCAGAACTCTTTGCACAGTTCAAGTCCTTCCTGGGAGTGAAAGAACTGTCCTTTGCACCACCCATGAGCGACAGATCCGGGGATGGAATAAGCCGGGAAATCGACTATGCATCCTGCAAGCGCATCGGATCCAGCTACCGGGCACTCCCCAAAACCTACCAGCAGCCCAAGTGCAGTGGGAGGACGGCCATCTGCAAGGAGGTAGTGCTCCCCACCCAACACCTGTTGCCCCTGTACTGTGGATCAAAGACCAAGTGCTCAGCCCCCCAAAATGTTGAATGATGGGTGGTTCTGGAATGTGGCCCAGTAAAAGTCTGCCTGAGCAGAGACGCCAATGTCATATCTGCTGGTAGTTGTGGCAAAACATAGAGCACATGTTGACAGTGTGAATTTGGCGTAGTCCTCTGTTAGTAGACATAGGTTTATTGCTGCCATGATCTGCTCCGTCCCAGGCTCACTGACCTCAGTATGTTTTTGTTTAGCTTGACCATTGGACCTTCTTCAGGGTTCACGGACAGATGATGACTGCATGTCCAGAATTCAAGAGTACGTGGTGGATTCTAAGATGGATTATAGGGGTCAACAAACTATGGCCTGTGGAGCCTGGCCCATTGCCTGTGTTAATTGGCACATAGCCACAGCCGGCCATTTACATATGGCCTGTGGCTGCCTTCTCACTAACTGCAAAGGCAAAATTGAACCAGTAAAGCCTAAGATACTTGTTAACCATGCCCTTTACAGAGAAAGTTTGCCAACTGAACTGAAGTTGGGCCTTAGTATCCACTGGTTCCACATGGGTGGATTCAATCAACCTTGAACTGAAAATATTTGGGAATAAAAGAACGTAACAAAATAATTCAGGGTGGTGCCTGTGGCTCAAAGGAGTAGGGCATCGGCCCCATATACTGGAGGTGGTGGGTTCAAACCGGGCCCTGGCCAAAAATTGTAAAAAAAAAAAAAAAATACACCATTAAGGGCAGCGCCCCCGGCCGAACTGCAAAAACAAAAAATAGCCAGGCGAGGGCGGCGCCTGTAGCTCATCAAGTAAGGCGACGACCCCACCCAGCCTCGGCAGAACTGCAAAACAGAAAAATAGCTAGGGGTTGTGGTGGGCGCCTATAGTCCCAGCTACTCGGGAGGCTGAGCCAAGAGAATCACCTAAGCCCAGGAGTTGGAGGTTGCTGTGAGTTGTGTGACGCCACGGCACTCTACCGAGGGCGATAAAGTAAGACTGTGTGTCTACAAAAAAAAATAGCCAGGCGTTGTGGCAGGCGCCTATAGTCCCAGCTACTCGGGAGGCTGAGGCAAGAGAATCGCCTAAGCCTGGGAGTTGGAGGTTGCTGTGAGCTGTGTGATGCCACAGCACTCTACCGAGGGCAATAAAGTGAGACTCTGTCTCTTAAAAAAAAATAATAATAATAATAATTCAAATTTTTTTTAAAAACCTATACAGTACAGCTACTATTTACATAGATAGCATTTGCATTATAATAGGTACTATAAGTAATTTAGAAGTGATTTAAAATATATGGGAGGTTGTCCATAGGTTATGTGCAAATACTGAGCCATTTTGACATCAGAGATTTGAATATCCAAGGATTTTAGTATCTGAGGAGCTCCTAAAACCAATTCTCTGCAGATACCAGGGGATAACTATAATATAATATGTTCACATGACCAAAGTTACGTTTTCACTTAAAAAAGAAAGTTAATCTTGCCATTTGTGTGGTAAGGTCATTGCTTATAACATAATCAGGATGGCGTTACTTGTTTTCTACACTGGAAAGCATCGTGGACAGTTTGGGCCTGCCGCACCATCATGGCATTTCCGCTTGATGCAGGTACTGAATGACACCTGGGTCTCCTTCCCCTCCTGGTCCGAAGACTCCACCTTCGTCAGCTCCAAGAAGACCCCCTATGAGGAGCAGCTGCATCGCTGTGAGGACGAACGTTTTGAGGTGTGTGTGCTGGTGTATCCGGGCCTCCAAGTGGCCCTGGGGCCTCCCTAAGCATGCGTCTGTCCTCTCTTCCTCATGGGGACACATTCTGATCGTCCTCCCCCCCGCCCCCCCCCACCTCCCAGGCACCTTTGGAGAAACAGGGATTCCAGCACTTTCCAGAAGGGGGAAGCCTCCAGAAATACACTAATTCTGGCTAGACCTTGCTACAGGGCTAGCTATAGGATGGTTTTGAAATTTTAAAATTCAGTTTACGTAATTACTTTTTTAATTGAACTTTTTTTTTACTGTTATTTGCATTTATTTTATGTTGCATCTATTCTCCTGCCATAATTTTTTGTTTCTTCAGTGTCTTCTGGGATATCTTTTTCTTCAAAGGAGTCAAAATTGAGGTCATAAGGATGGGGCCCTGATCTGAAGAATCTGTGGCCTTTTAAACAGAGAAAAAGAAAGCTATCCTCTTCTCTCTATCATAGGAGGAGGCAGCCATTGCTAAGCCAGGGAAAAAAGGCTTTGCCAGAAACTGAGTCAGCTGGTTTGGGAACAATTCGTTCCTTTTCAGTAAGGATCATTTTGATGTGGTAGGGGGAGCTTATGGATGGGTTAATGTGACCATGATCTCTATAAGTTTGGTGACACATCTTAGGTGCGTTGTTCACTTGGATATGTTCAATGACCAGAGAATCTACATCTAAACCCTTAAGTTCATCATTACCCTCTACATTTTTAAGCATATACAGCAAAAATTCAGCACTCTTTTTGGGCCACCAACTCTGTGTCCAGCCTTGCTGTTTTGCCTGGGCACATCTACCAACTCCACCATTGTAACGGTGGAATGGTACACACGTTTCTTTAAAGTGACATTCTTCAGATACTTAAAGGATGTTTTTCGTATATGTACACCCTTGATGGCCTGGGCAGTTTCCTGTGTGTTCTTAAAGTGAACACGAAGATTTGAGCCTCTTGACTTGCATGACTTTGTGGGGTTTTCTGGGTCGAGTGAATAGCGAACCATTTTCATAGATCATCTCTGGCCGCTAAGGGAAAGAGGCTGAATTTTTTTTTTTTTGAGCAAGAGTCGCACTGTGTTGTTCAGGCTAGGGCACCGTAGTGTCACCCTAGCTCACAGCAACCTCCAGTTCCTGGCTCAAACAGTCCTCTTGCCTCCCAAGTAACTGTACAACAGGTGCCCACCACAACATCTTCTAGTTTTCCTTTCAGTAGAGACACAGGTTCTCACTCCTGCTGAGGATGGTCTTAAACCCTTGGGCTCAAGCAGTCCACCCACCTCAGCCTCCCAGAGTGCTAGGGTTACAAGTGTCAGCTACCTGCTGGTAGTTGTGGCAAAACATAGAGCACATGTTGACAATGTGGAGTTTGGTGTGTTTAATTATGGCCTTAATTGAAGTTTTGTTTTTATTTTTGCAGTTTTTAGCTGAGGCCGGGTTTGAACCCACTTCTGGTATATGGGGCTGGCGCCCTACCCCTTTGAGCTACAGGCGCCGCCCTAATTGAAGTTTTTATTGAGATCATCATAAAGTCACAAGCAGTGTAAGAAATAGCACAAAGAGATCCTAGGTCTGATCACTTTTCCCAGGGGTAACACCCTGTGAAGCTCTTGGTACAGTGTCACTCCCTGGGGTATTGACACCGCTGCAACCTGCTGAGCTCAATCAGATTCCCCAGTTTGACTTGGAATCGTTAGGGCTGCTGCTTTCAGACATCTCTGGGGTCCTCTGAGACCTCAGCAGCTGACTTCTTCCTGCCTGTCCTCCAACACAGTTAGATGTTGTCCTGGAGACCAACCTGGCCACCATCCGGGTGTTGGAGAGTGTGCAGAAGAAGCTCTCTCGGATGGCACCAGAAGACCAAGAGAAATTCCGACTTGATGACTCTTTGGGTGGCACATCGGAGGTGATTCAACGGCGTGCCATCCACCGAATCTATGGTGACAAGGCCCCAGAGATCATCGAGAGCCTCAAGAAGAACCCTGTCACCGCTGTCCCTGTCGTCCTGAAAAGGTGTCCTGTGGTGTCCAGCCACCCCACCCCCAATCTCTAGCCTGCCACAGGGAAACCCCCTTCACCCCTGGGAGCTCAATGTGCTGTTTGTCAACAGGTGCCATCTTGAGGCGCATCCTCAGGGCCGCAGGCTGGCTCACTGCATCCCAGTCCCCCTCTTGTCCTGAGAGGAGGAACACTGATCTTCTAGGACCTTCCATGATGCACATAATCACAATCACAAGTAGACATGTCAGTAACTACTACAAAACACAAAGGGGACCACTCTGCACCACAGCTTGCTTTTTATTTAGTAGTACATTTCAAACACCATCCCCATGCTAGTGAACAGGTATTTATTGGATGGCTGCCTTCAGGCAGGCCCTGTGCTTAGCCCCAGGGTTACCAAGCTGAGCAAGGCAGACCCACTCCCTTCCCTCTCAGGGCTTGGAGCGAGGGAGCTGGATGGTTGTGTCAACAGCTACCTATAGTGTCCTGGGAGGAGATGGAGAAACTGAAACCAGTCTCACTAGCTCTGTAAGCCCTCCTCACCTCTCTCCCTCCCTCTGTCTTTGACTTGGCACAGACAGGCTGGGGGCTGGCTATCCACAGTTGAGTCCCAGAGGAAGACAGGCTAGTCCTACGCAGTCCATTTTGAAAAGGGAGCCCTGGTTGTCCTGGTGCTAAGCTTCTCTTGCCTTCCTAGGCTAAAGGCCAAGGAGGAAGAATGGCGGGAAGCCCAGCAGGGCTTCAACAAGATTTGGCGGGAGCAGTACGAGAAGGCATACCTCAAGTCCCTTGACCACCAGGCTGTGAACTTCAAGCAGAATGACACCAAGGCCCTGCGCTCCAAGAGCTTGCTCAACGAGATCGAGAGCGTCTATGATGAGGTAAGGTACCCCCTGCCCTAAGGTCTGGGCAAGTTGGGGCAGGGTCCTGGTTCTCCCTGCCACCACAGGCTGCTTGCTGGGTCTCTGCTTCCATTTCCCCTATAGTCAGGAAGGGTTGGTGGCATCACCCATGCAGGGCTGTGTCAAGGTGAAAGGCCAGCCATGACTAGAGTTGTCCAGAAAGGGCTCCCTCCCTCCTTCCCATACTGGGCGTGGATGAACTTTGGCTTACGTGACCAGGTAGCAACAACCTTCGTTTCTTTATTGGTGACTGTCCCAGACACTTGTCAGCCCCTCAGAAGGAGCATTTCATCCAGTCTCGCTCGTAAGCCGTACTATGCCATATCATCATAGTCTTGATTTTACCATGGGGAAACTGAAGCACAAGAGGTTGCCCTTGCCAAGGCCAGTCCTAGGGACCAGAGTTCTGAACCAGACGCACCAGGAGCGTCTGAGCCTGGGGCCTTGCTTCCCACCGTGTGCCCTCTTGGCAGATTCAGCCTGTTCAAGGCTCCTAGGGCCTGAATCACAGAATTGAGGTGAGCTGGGCCCTGGGGTTTCACATATTTGGGCCTTTTAACAAATGCTTATAGGGAGTTGCTTGCTGGAGCCTGAGATGAGGAGCTTGGTGGGAGGTAAGGTTCTCTGCACAGGGAAACAGCTGCTGCTGCAGAAGTCTGTGGCGGCCTGAGGAAGTGGCTAGGAGGGGAAGGGACAATACACCCTGGCCAGTGCCCAGATCATGAATGGGGAGCGCACATTGTTGCCCTAGGTACCCTCCGGGGTGTGCAACATCCCCACACTTTGTGTCCCTTATTCTTCACATAACTGTGCAGCAAATGTGCATACCTCCTCTTACAGCTCGGAAATTGAAGGCACAGGAGCCAGGCTGCTGGCCCAGACCTCCTGGCTTGCAAGTGGCACAGCTGGGCAGGCCAGTCTTTGTCCAGAGTTTGCATGAGGGACCCCCTCCCTTCCCACTGTGCTCACCCCTGCACGGCTCTAGGCCTGTCCCATGAGCCATCTGGTTTCCTCACACTGGTTCTCAGTTGATCCCTAAGACCTAAGACCACCTCCACAGGGTTGTATGGCACGTATATCTGCAAGACCGAAGATGCGGCCTTGAAACCTACCAGTGCTATTGCCAAGTTTCTGGGTCTCCCTGGGGGTGAGGGTGCTGAGGAGGGGGTGCGGCCAGCCTGGTGGGCCTTTGCAGATGCAGGACTCAGTGCATCCAGAGGCAGACCCTGATGCCATCACGTGGTCTGCAAAGCATGGTTCATACCACCTACACTGGACCCTGCTCCCGAGAGGACTTTAGAAGAATTTTGAGGGTGTTTGTGCCATAAAGGAGACACATGAGCTTTAGGAAGTGATAAGGGGAGTGCAGGTCACTGGAGAGCGAGGAGCTGCCTGTGGTCACCAACCGGGTAGACCTCTCTGGGGACCAGCTCAGTGTGCCTGAGCCCTGCAGGCAAGGCAGAAAGGACACCTAGGAAAAAATGAACGTTTAATCAAGGAGTGTAGCCTATGCTGAAAAGAGACATGATTCGTCCACCCCAGAAAGCTGAGGTGCCGACTGGGGGTGGCAGGGGGCCCTCCTCAGTTTTCATTCTGCAGGTGGCAGGGCCTGGGGTCTTAGTGTCTTAGGAATCACCCAGGCAGAGTTGTCAGGGTGATTGCTCCTCTTGGCTAAATCATTCTGTACCTGTGATGAGAGGGCTGGAGGGGGCTGGTGAATGGAACTAGGTAGGGGAGGCCGGTGACGGTGACAGCAGGATGTGGAGGGGCTGGTAGAGGGTATGGAATGGACAGGGCAGAAGGTGGGGGTGTTAGTGCTGGAGCAGGTGTGGAGGGCTGGGTGCCAGGCTCCAGATGTATAGTCACAGGCCTTCTGGGGAACCACTAAGCATCTGAATCAAAGACACAGAGGCTGGCGGTCTGTCCTGAGCCTCCCTGGCCCCAAGGGCTTGGTCTGGGGAGCCTCCGGTCAGTGGAATCAGAGTGGCTGGTATTGGTTTGGTAGTTGGAACTTAGCCTTGTTGGAGGCGTTCCCAGTGGAGAGCCACAGCAGGAACCCTTCTGGGCGTGTTCTATCCCGGAGCTAGGCTGAGCCCCAGACCCAAGTGCGCCCCTCAGCACCCCCAGCTCTGCCATCTGAGGTCCTATAGTGCCTTGGGGCTGCTTTCCGTTTTTGGAGGAGACTGGGAACGTGACCAAGGGATCAAAGCAAATGATCCTCCTCCCCTAGACTTTACCATTTCACCTTACAGTTGTTATTCGCCCCTCTCTGAGCAGCACACATCCACTTGCTCATAGCGATCTGTGGGCAGGCATGGCAGGGTTCCTTTGGGGCTGGGTCACCTCCCACCTAATGGCCACCCCATCCCCTTGCAGCACCAGGAGCAGCACTCGGAGGGCCGGAGCGCCCCCTCCAGCGAGCCACACCTCATCTTCGTGTACGAGGACCGGCAGATCCTAGAGGATGCAGCAGCCCTCATCAGCTATTACGTGAAGCGACAGCCGGCCATCCAGAAGGAAGACCAGAGTACCATCCACCAGCTGCTGCACCAGTTTGTGCCCAGCCTCTTCTTCTCCCAGCAGCTGGACCTGGGTGCATCTGAGGAGTCAGCCGATGAAGACCGGGGCAGCCCCCAGGGGCAGGGGGCAGACCCTGGAGAGCGGAAAAAGCCAGTGCCTGGGCCACAGAGCAGCCCCTCAGAGGAGAAGGGAACTTTTGGGGATGTGCCGGCTGCTGAGCAGCCACCGCCACCACCACCGCCACCACCGCACAAGCCCCTGGACGATGTCTATAGCCTCTTCTTTGCCAACAACAACTGGTACTTCTTCCTGCGGCTGCACCAGACCCTGTGCTCAAGGCTGCTGAAGATCTACCGCCAGGCGCAGAAGCAGCTCCTAGAGTATCGGACCGAGAAGGAGCGGGAGAAGCTGCTCTGTGAGGGCCGCAGGGAGAAGGGCAGTGACCCCGCCATGGAGCTGCGACTGAAGCAGCCCAGTAAGGCGCCCGTGGCTGCTGTAGATGTGGGTCAGAGCTCCTGATCCGAGATATCCTGCTTTCTTTTTTGGTTTTTCATTTCGCAGTAATTATATAATTGCAAGTGGGAAGTTACCAGCATAAGACAGGAGTCCCCAAATACCTATTACCCAGTGTGAGGGTAGGAGGTCACCTTACTGAGTGGTGGCACCTTTCCTACAGGTAGCAGCTCCCAGCAGCCTTCCCTGAGCGTGTAAAGCCACCACACCTAGCTGTGTGGCTGTCTGGTTGCCATTCCTTAGTCACAAGGCCAAGCCTCAGAGGGTAACCATGCGCACATTGGTCTAGCAATTCCAAATATGCCCCAGGGGTGGCCAGTGAGGGCCAGTGTGGGTTTCTTGGGGCCCTGAGGTGTGGGGGCTTGGCTTGTGCATATTCTTGCCCCACTAGGAGAAGAGTGAATGAAAGCCACACTGCTCCCGTCGCCCCCCCCCCAGGTGAGGTGGAGCTGGAGGAGTATTACCCGGCCTTCCTGGACATGGTGCGCAGCCTGCTGGAGGGCAGCATCGACCCCACGCAGTACGAGGACACCCTGCGGGAGATGTTCACCATCCACGCCTACATCGGCTTCACCATGGACAAGCTGGTGCAGAACATTGCACGGCAGGTGAGCAGGGCAAGTCCCCTTGTGTCCTTGGCAAGGCTTGCCCGTCAGGATGCTGGAAATCAGCTCTTCCTGCACTCCCAGGCTGGGATGGGCGCTCCATGCTTAGTCCAGCAGACCTTTCCTTTTTTTCCTCTACTAAGCTGTTAATTCACATAATGTGAAATTTTTTGAAGTACGTAATTCCATAGCATTTGGTATATTCACAGTGTTGTGTAGCCACCTCCTCTGTCTAGTTCTGGAACATTTTCATCACCCCAAAGGGAGATCCCATCCCCATTAGCAGTCGCTCTCTGTTGCTCCACCTCCAGCCTCCAGGAGCCACTGATCTCCTTCCTGTCTCTGGATTTGCCCCTTCTGGACATTTCCTATCAGTGGAGTCATACACTGTATGTAACCTTTGGTGTCTGGCTTTTTTCACTCTGCATCCTATTTTTTTTTGTTTTTTTTATGTAGAGACAGAGTCTCTATCGCCCACGGTAGAGTGCTGTGGCGTCACACAGCTCACAGCAACCTCCAACTCCTGGGCTTAGTCAATTCTCTTGGCTCAGCCTCCCGAGTAGCTGGGACGACAGGTGCCCACCACGATGCCCGGCTATTTTTTTGTTTTGCAGTTCGTCCGAGGCTGGGTTTGAACCCACCACCTTCAGTATATGGGGCAGGCGCCCTACTCGCTGAGCCACAGGCGCTGCCCTCTGCATCCTAATTTTAAGGTTCATCCCCCCTTGCATGGGTCAGCTGGGTAATATTCTGTTGCACAAATAGGCTACATTTTGTGTATCCATTCATTCATTTGCAGAGATTGTGAATAGTGCAACTGTGAACGTTTGTGTCCAAGTTTTTGAGTACCTGTTGACAAACCTTTCTTGAGGTTAACATTGACAACATGTAAATAACCTGAACCCGCTTCTCCTGTGGAAAGAGAATGGAGTGGGGATCAGAAAATTGACCCTAGCTAAATGTCAACAAGAGGAATCCGGTCACATAAAACATGAACAGCGAAAGCCCTAGGCGAGCCAGATGTGGTCCCAGGACACGGGTGCTGCTTGGTTTCTGCTGAAATTGTTTGCTCATCACAAGTTTTGTTTCCTGGTCACCAAGTAAGGCTGTTTATCATAAAGCAGGAAAAACAATAATGCCATTACTCTCCCACCCAGATGCAATCACTAGAAATGTTTTGGAAAAGACATCTCCTTCCAGATTTGAAAGACTGTTGACTGAAGTTAATACAGATGTGCATCAAAGTGCCCAAATGCAAAGTGGGCAGCGTGGTGGGTTTTCAAACACAGAACCTCCCTGCCACACCACCCTGTCTTCTCTCCCAGCACCCCCCGCCATCTGTGGGCACCCACTACCCTGATTCCTGCACTAAGTAGCTTCCCTGGTCTTTAGCCCTGTATAAACAGAAGTATACTGTGCGGCTGTGTCTCAGAACTGTCTTTCTCTGAGATGGTGTGTTTCAATGCTCACACCTGCCAAGGATTCCTGGGAACGAACTGCAGTTTGTTCACTGGCCTTCTGAGGCCAGACATGGGCCGTACCCCATGCAGTTAGTCTCCTGCTGGATGCCTGTGTGTGTATGTGCCTCTGCCCCTGGGGCGAGGTGCAGGCAGATGTGTCTAGCCCCAGAGGAGGCATCCAGTTTTGTGGTTCACTCCCACCAACAGCAGGCAAGGCCACACTCTCCTTACCTGTGGTCATCTTTCCTTCTGGGGATTAGTGGGGTCTCATTGGGGCTCCAGTTACATTTCCTGATGGCTCATGTAGTTGAGGCCTTGTCATCCCTTTGGGGTCCTTGGGACATCGTAGCCTGTAGGAAACTGTTCTATTGAGGCTGCCCTGTTGCCATTGATGGCTGGGAGCCCTGTGTCTCTGGCCACAAGGGCTTATCAAAACCCACAGCTGCATCTTGACATCTTCACTTTCCTTCTGTGTGCCAGGAATGGTTCCCTCCCCCACACTGGGCACTCCACCCAGTGATGGAGAAACTGGCCCAGGGCAAACTGGAGAGGATTCCCAGGGGGCTGCACAGGGGTGGGGGCTGAGCATTATGCCATATCTCCCTAAATATCTCCTCTAGAAATTGTTAAAAAGAAAAAAATGGAGCTGTTTAGCTATAGTCAGGGCCTTAAGCTGTCTTACTGTGGCTCTGCCAACCCCCTGGGCCAGGTGCTCACCTAGGGCCTATCCTCAGTGATGTTTGTAACTGGCCTTGTTTTTTTTTGTTTGTTTGCTTGTTTTGTTTTTGAGACAGTCTCATTTTGTCGCTGTTGGTAGAGTGCCTTGGTGTCATAACTCACAGCAACCTCAAACTCTTGGGCTCAAACGATCCTCTTGCCTCAGCCTCCCGAGTAGCTGGAACTACAGGTACCCGCCACAACGTCCAGCTATTTTTTAGAGATGGAGTCTTGCACTTGCTCAGGCTGATCTCAAACCTGTGAGCTCAGGCAATCCACCCACCTTGGCCTCCCAGAGTGCTGGGATTACAAGTGTGAGCCACTGTGCCCAGCCTGTAACTTGCCTTATTGAAGTTGTGTCTGATACTTTACCTCACTATTTTTTAAAAAATCAACATTTCTGGTTTTTAGCAATAGCAACTGGTATTTATTGTGTACCTGCCACGTGCCAGGCACTGTTTCCATACAGTTCTCATACCCGGATGTGGTTTATAAGACTGGTCCTGACTGGCTTGGTCTGGCCCAGTCTAGTTTGGTCTGTTCTCATCTGCTCTGATTTGGTCTGGTCTGTAAACGGTTCTGAGATCACCCAGGTAGACTGCTGTGATCCTGGCCTTCATCCCCACGTCACAGACTCTCTGTCCTACTGAGTTCCAGGCCTTTGCTGACTTCCTCTTTGGATGAGGTAGGGGCTCCAGCAGGAGGTGGGTGATGGGCATCCACTGCTCTCCCTCTCCTCCAGCTGCACCACCTCGTGAGTGATGACATCTGTCTAAAGGTAGTGGAGCTCTACCTGAACGAGAAGAAGCGGGGGGCTGCTGGCGGGAACCTGTCCTCTCGCTGCGTCCGCGCTGCCAGGGAGACCAGCTACCAGTGGAAGGCTGAGCGATGCATGGCTGACGAGAACTGCTTCAAGGTGAGAGGCTGGCTGCACTTGGACACATGCTGAGCCAGGGAGATGATGTGGGAACGAGTGCAGGCGGTCTGAGGCAGCACCCCCACCCTAGCCACAGCAGGAGAGAGCCAGCCACTCTCACTCCACTCTGGGATCAAGCCTCGGCTGCACTCTGGCTCAGCTGCTGGAGGGCCTCAGGGAAATGGGGTCCTAGTGCCTTTGCACTCTCATCCTGTGATTGGCCAAGCTCTTCCAGTTTAGGTTGCTTGTGTCCCCTGTCCCCCGCAGGTGATGTTTCTCCAGCGCAAAGGGCAGGTGATCATGACCATTGAGCTCCTGGACACTGAGGAGGCCCAAACAGAGGACCCTGTGGAAGTCCAGGTGATGTCATAAGCACACCATGGGGTGGCAGAGGGCAACTGAGGGCAGCAGCATAGGCTCCCATCCAGAGGGCCCTCCACCTGCTAGCCAGGCACAGACCACAACATTTACTCAGAGAAACCTCACTTGGGATTGAATTCTCTCCTTTGGGAGCCCAGTAGGGTGGGGAGTTGCCTCTCTCCCTGCTCCTGTAGGGTTTCCGCCTGCACTTGGTCTCCAAAGAGCAGATGACCCCTTAGGAGCCAGCAGGTGTATCCAGGAAGGTGTAGTGAGAGCCAGGCTTCCTCCTTGCCTGCCCCGGCCCCCAACCCCTGCTCCAAGGCGTCTCCAGGGCTTGTGCCCCCTGCACTCCCCATATCTGTTGCTGCCAGCTTAACATTCCAGCTCCCAATCACCAGGTGATGACCCGTACTCCACATTCCACATGGACAGATGTTTCCCCACTTGCCTCCCCTACCCTGGTGACAGACTTGTGCAAGTCCCCAGGGCAGTCACGGAGGCAGCTGGGGGGTCTTTGCCCAGCCCTCATCATCCCCCCCTTTCTCTCTTTCCATGGCTCCTGCTTGCTTTGGCCTCTCATGTAACCTACCAAAAAGTCCCACCTGTGTGCATGTCACTCATTTCCTGGGGCTGCCATGGCAGATGATCACAAACGTGGCTTGAAACAACAGGAGTTGATTCTCTCATGGTTCTGGAGGCCAGAAGTCCAGAGTCAAGGTGTTGACTCTCACAGGCTCTCGTCTTTTTTTCCTACCTTTTCTAGCTTCTGGTGACTCCAGGCATTCCTTGTCCGTAGCTGCGTCACTCCGATCTCTGCCTATGTATCCATGTGGGCTTGCTGTATATTTTTGTAATTCTTTTCTCATAAGAACACTAGTCGGCTCGGCGCCTGTGGCTCAACGGGCTAAGGCGCCAGCCATGTACACCTAAGCTGGCGGGTTCGAATCCAGCCCGGGCCCACCAAACAACAATGACGGCTGCAACCAAAAAATGGCCGGGCGTTGTGGTGGGCGCCTGTAGTCCCAGCTACTTGGGGGGCAGAGGCAAGAGACTCGCTTAAGCCCAGGAGTTGGAGGTTGCTGTGAGCTGTGATGCCACAGCACTCTATCCAGGGTGACAGCTTGAGGCTCTGTCTCAAAAAAAAAAAAAAAACACTAGTCATTGGATTTAGGGCTCACCCTACTCCATGATGGTCTCATCTTAGCTAATTATATCTGCAAAGACTTTATTTTTTAATAAGGTCACATTCATAGGTACTAGAGGTTAGGATTTGAATATGTATATCCTTTTGGAGGATGCCGTTTACCCCACTGTAGTGACTAACTTGTTTCAACTGACCTGGGACATTCCATGTGTTACCACCAAAATTCCTGTGTGCAGAGAACCACTTCAAAGCAGGAGGGTGGGTCTCCCTACACGTAGCTGCCTTAAAACCTTTCTTGGAGCCCAGTTGTCTGTAAACAAATAAGTACACCAAAAATATAATTGCTGGGGCCAGGCTCACATCTGTAATCCCAACACTTTGGGAAACTGAAGTAGGAGAATTGGTTAAGACTAGGAGTTTGAGGCTCGGTGCCTGTGGCTCAGGCGGCTAAGGCGCCAGCCACGTACACCTGAGCTGGCAGGTTCGAATCAGCCTGGGCCCGCCAAACAACAATGGTGGCTGCAACCAAAAAATGGCCGGGCGTTGTGGCGGGCGCCTGTAGTCCCAGCTACTTGGGAGGCAGAGGCAGGAGACTCGCTTGAGCCCAGGAATTGGATGTTGCTGTGAGCTGTGATGCCACGGCACTCTGTCCAGGGTG
>CAUYRH010044337.1:0-13531 GCA_963574655.1 Perodicticus potto
GCCCTAAAGTGAAAATTTTATGTCCTTATCCAACCTTACCCTGTATCTGACATCAAAGTCCATCATATAAAACTTGAAGAATTTTCTGGCTCAGCACCCATAGCACAGTGGTTACAGCACCGGCCACATGCACCAAGGCTAATGGATTCAAACCTGGCCAGGGGCCAGCTATGACAACTGCAAAGAAAAATAGCCAGGCGTTGTGCAGGCACCTGTAGTCTCAGCTACTTGGGAGGCTGAGGCAAGAGAGTTGCTTAAGCCCAAGAGTTTGAGGTGTCTGTGAGCTGTGATGCCACAGCACTCTACCAAGGGCAACATAGTGAGACTCTGTCTCAAATAAAACTAAATTTTAAAAAAATTTGAGGAATTTCTGGATGTTCCTGAAAAATATGTTTCTGATTACATTGCCTTTCTCTGAAGTTAAAGTGTGAATGGGGCGGCGCCCATGGCTCAGTCAGTAGGGCGCCGGCCCCATATACCGAGGGTGGCGGGTTCAAACCCAGCCCTGGCCCAAACCGCGACACCAACAACAAAAGAAGAATAGCCGGGCGTTGTGGCAGGCGCCTGTGGTCCCAGCTACTTGGGAGGCTGAGGCAAGAGAATCGCATAAGCCCAGGAGTTGGAGGTTGCTGTGAGCTCTGTGACGCCACGGCACTCCACTGAGGGCGATAAGGTGAGACTCTGTCTCTACAAAAAAAAAAAAAAAAAAGCGTGAATGGCTGATGGACATAAATTTTGTGTATAACACTTTAGTGATCAATACACTGCAATAAAAATTCTCATGAAACCAGCCTGTTTTGATATTTGAATATTTAAACATTATTATTGGCTAAAGAATATCCCAATACCATTGTGACCTAACTTTGACTGACTGGATTTAACTAATTATTGAGTTGGCAGAGATCAAAAATACATGACCTATTTACTTTGGTATATAAGGTAGTTTAAATAAATTTAAGCACTTGCTCGAACAATGGGTGATTGCACATAAAGATCAGAATTTCGTTGAAGCAATTACCTTTCAGAAATTGGAAGGATATGCTCTCTTCAGGTTTCCACAGTTCCTTACCCTTTAACTCATGTATGTGTGCTCCTTTAGGATTTTTGCCTCTGTGGGTCCAGAATTGGATTTCTGGCCAGGAGCAGTGTCTCATGCTTGTAATCCTAGCACTTTGGGAGGCTGAGACAGGAGGATTGCTTGAGCTCAGGAGTTCGAGACCAGCATGAGCAAGACCCTATCTCTAAAAATAGCTAGTCAAAATAAATAAATAAGTAAATAAATAAACTAAATTTTAAAAAAATAGCCAGGCATTCTGGTGGGCACCTGTAGTTCCACTTACTTGGCAGGCTGAGGGAAGAGGATCATTTGAGCCCAAGAGTTTGAGGTTGCTGTGAGCTATGATGCCATGGCACTGTACCTTGGGCAACAGAGTGAGACTCTGTCTCAAAAACAAAAAGAAAGAAAGAAACAACCAGAATTCAATTTCGTTGGAGCATGGTATTCAACACTGATGTGAACATTTTCTAAAATTCAAACACTTAAACTTAGAAAAGACTATTCAATTAGTTTTATAATCACAGATATTAATATTTGAGTGCTTAGGAAAAAACACAGCACCTTTCTCTTTTTAGTAGAGACAGGAACAAAAAAAAAAAAATCAAAAAATATTTTTTAAAAAACATCACTTGTCTGGTGAATGTTTTACGATCACCAGAGGTATCTGCTTTACAATCAAGGCCCTATGCTTTGACACTTTGGTTTAAGGGCACCTATTTAGACTGATGCCCTACTTATGTATAATGTGGTCTTTGCTTCATTATTGTTTGATTTGGTATGAATAGCTCTAGATGTACCAGTATTTTCTAATTCCTCAATCTGGAAATCTAGAAATTTTTTTTTCTTTTTGAGACAGAGTCTCACTTTGTTGCCCTCAGTAGATTGTCATGGCATCATAGCTCACAGCAACCTCAAACCCTTAAGCTCAAGCAATTCTTTTGCCTCGGCCTCTCAAGTAGCTAGGACTACAGGTCCCTGCCACAACACAAGGCTATTTTTAGAGATGAAGTCTCACTCTGGCTTAGGCTGGTCTTGAACCTGTGAGCTCAGGCAATCCACCCACCTTGGCCTCCCAGAGTGCTAGGATTATAGGCATAAGCCACTGCGCCTGGCCTTTTTTTTTTTTTTTTTTTTGAGACAGAAAAATGTCTGCCCTCGGTAGAGTGCTATGGCATCACAGCTCACAGCAACCTCAAACTCTTAGGCTTAAGCAATTCTCTTCCCTCAGCCTCCCAAGTAGCTGGGACTACAGGTGCCCATCACAACACCTGGCTATTTTTTTGTTGCAGTTGTCATTGTTGTTTAGCTGACCTGGGCTGGGTTTGAACCCACCAGCCTTGGTGCATGTGGCCAGCACCGTAACCACTGTGCTATGGGTACCAAGCCTTTTTTCTTTTTTTTTTTTTTTGAAACGGAGTCTCACTTTGTCACCCTCAGTAGAATGCTGTGGTGTCATAGTTCACAGCAACCTCAAACTCTTGGGCTTAAGTGATCCTCTTGCCTCAGCCTCCCGGACTACAGGTGCACCCAGCTGGCTATTTTTAGAGGTCTCACTCTTGCTCAGACTGGTCTGGAACTTGTGAGCTCAGAGAAGCCACCTGCCTCAGACTCCCATGGTACTAGGATTACAGGCACTCACCCAGTCCTCGAAATTTTTTCTTAATGAAAAGAGGATATAAGTGAAACTTATAGAATCCTTGGAATATATTTATGTTTATACAGAATCCTTGGAATATGTTTATGTTTATAAAGATTTTTCAAATTTTTTGAGAAACCAGAGTAATAAATAATTTTAAGGAGCTGGGCATGGTGACTTAAGCCAATGGTCATAGCACTCTGGGAAGCTGAGGCCTGTGGATTGCTTGAGCTCAGGAGTTCAAGACCAGCCTGAGCAAGAGCGAGACCCTGTCTCTACTTAAAAAAAAAAAGAAAAAAAACTAGCTGGACCTGGTGACCCACGCCTGTGTTCCCAGCTACTCATGGAGTCTGAGGAAGGAGGACCTCTTGAACCCAGGAGTCTGAGGTTGCTGTGAGCTAGGCTGATGCCACAATACTCTAGCATGGGCAACAGAATAAGATCCTGTCTCAAAAAACAAACAAAAAAAGAAAGAAACAACAAAATAATAAAGCAAACTGTAATTTTTAGTGTTTCAAATATAAGTAGTGTAAATACTCCCATTGTGGTCAATTTCAACATTTCACTTTTACAATTTCAAGCTTTCAATGTGAAGTCACTGAATGTGAAATTGGGAAGAGATGAGCAATTATATGCCTATGGAATGATATGGAATAGCATTTTCACTATATAAATAAAGATTAAAAACCATCAAGAGTATAAATAGGTGGCCGGGCACAGTGGTTCAGTGTAATCCTAGCACCCTGAGAGGCTGAGGTGCGAGGATTGCTTGAGGTCAGCTGTTCCTGACCAGCCTAAACAAGAGCAAGACCCAGTCTCTACTGAAAATAGAAAAATTTCTAGGCACCCATAGCTCAGTGGTGAGGGCGCCAGACACGTTCACTGAGGCAGGTGGGTTCAAATCTGGCCCAGGCCTATTAAACAACAATGACAACTATAACAACAACAACAAAAATAGCCGGGTATTGTGGTGGGTGCCTGTAGGCCCCACTACTTGGGAAGCTGAGGCAAGAGAATTGCTTAAGCTCAGTTAGAGGTTGCTATGAGCTGTTATGCCACAGCACTCTACCAAGGGCGACATAGCGAGACTCTGTCTCAAAAAATAAAAGTAAAGTAATTAAATTTAATTAAATTAAAAAAAAAAATAGAAGAGTTAGACAGGCGTGGTAACATGAGTTTGTAATCCCAACTACTGAGGAGGCTAAGTCAGGAGGATTGCTTAAGTCCAGGAGTTTGAGGTTGCCGTGAGCTAGGCTGAGGCCATGGCAACTCTAATCTGGGCAACAGAATGAGACTCTGTCTCAAAAAATAAAAAATTAAGAAAAGCACCCTATTAATTTGCTAATTTGGGACCTGTCAATAGTCCATTAAGATGCTGTCAAGAACCTTCACTTTGGGCTCGGCGCCTGTGGCTCAGCGGGCTAAGGCGCCAGACACGTACACCTGAGCTGGCGGGTTCGAATCCAGCCTGGGCCTGCCAAACAACAATGACAGCTGCAACCAAAAAATGGCCGGGCGTTGTGGCGGGCACCTGTAGTCCCAGCTACTTGGGAGGCGGAGACAAGAGACTCGCTTGAGCCCAGGAATTGGAGGTTGCTGTGAGCTGTGATGCCACAGCACTCTATCAGGGTGACAGCTTGAGGCTCTATCTCAAAAAAGAAAACAATCTTCACTTTGGTGGGAAGCCAAGGCGGGTGGATCATCTGAGTCACAAGTTCAAGACCAGCCTGAGCCAGAGCAAGACCCAGTCTCTAAAAAATAGTTGGGTGTTGTGGTGGGTGCCTGTAGCCCCAACTACTTGGGAGTCTGAGGCAAGAGGATCACTTGAGCCCAGTGGTCTGAGGTTGCTGTGAGCTATGATGTCATGGCACTCTAGCAGGGACTACAAAGTGAGACTCTGTCTCAAAAAAAAAAAAGAATCTTCACTTTGGGAATAGGATTGTTGATATAAGCACAATCCGCCTTTGCCAGTAGGGCTGCCTTCTGCAAGTCTTGGAACCAAGCTCCTGAGTCTTTACAGTCCGCAGCAGAGTAGGGGCAGTTCTTCACCCTGTGGAATCTGAGAGCTGAGCAAGTGTAGTGCTGCATACAAAGTGCTGAAAGGTTACTGAGTGAGCAAAAGTGGAATGAATGTGTATTTTAAAGGCCATTTGTTCCTATTCAAATGTGAGTTTGTAGGGAAGGAGGCCCAGGCCTTGAGACCATTTTCAGTTCTGCTATTTGAATAACAACATTCTTTTTCAAGTGGCAGCAACTAAAACCAGTAAAGCCCTTAGGGAACTTCGGCTCTAACTAGCTCTGACTAAATTTTCTTCAGAAAAGGATCTACATGAAAACATGAATATATTAGGTAATTTTTTTTAATGATTTAAAATAAAAATTTTGAAACACCCACAAATCAGATTCGGGGTAATTTCTACTTCATTGTACAGTATATTGGCTATGTAATCTACTATTTTACCACAGTGTGTTAGAAAGAACATAGTCTTTGAAGATTTACTGATCTGGACTCTATGCCTTATTGTATTGCTTTGGCAGATCATCTAATCCTTCTAACCCTCAGTTTATTTTTATGTAAACATGGGAATAAAAATCCTCCTTGACAAGGTTAATGCAGTGCAGGATGGTAAAGATTAACTGAGAAAACATACATGAAATTGCCTAAAAGTAAAGGGGCATTCAATTAACAGTTAATGTTGTGTCCTCCCACTACCAACTCTACCTATGACCGCAGAACTTAGTAAATGTTGCTTGTAAAAAAAAAACAAGCCGGCGCGATAGCTCAGGCCTCTAATCCTAGCACTTGAGAGGACAAGGCGAGTGGATTGCCTGGGCTCAGGGGTTCAAGATGAGCCTGAGCAGGAGTGAGACCCCCTCTCAAAAAATTGCCAGGCATTGTGGCAGGCACCTATAGTCCCAGCTACTAGGGAGGCTGAGGCAAGAAAATGGCTTAAGCCCAAGAGTTTGAGGTTGCTGTGAGCTACGGCACCAGATCACTCTGCAGAGGGTGACAAAGTGAGACTGTCTCAAAAAAAAGAAAGAAACAGCTCAGTGCCCATAGCTCAGTCCGCAGGGCGCTGGCCACATACACCAAGGGTGGTGGGTTGGAACCCAACCCGGGCCGGCCAAAAGAACAGTGACAACTACAACAAAAAAATAGCCGGGCATTGTAGTGGGCACCTGTAGTCTCAGCTACTTGGGAGGCTGAGGCAAGAGAATCACTTAAGCCAGAGTTTGAGGTTGCTGTGAGCTGTATAAGACTCTATCTCAAAAAAGAAAGAAAGAAAGAAACTTAATGTTCTTTTAATAATTGACCATAACCCAACTATAGCCATTTTCTCTGTTATGAAGAAAGGGAAATTCCTTGAACTTAATGGAGAAAAGCAACAGAAACAAAACAGAGTAATGTAATACGAAAGCCAAGGTCTCTACAGAAAGAGATGAAATCTGGGTTTACATTTTCCTCCACTCCAAGAAACTTTTGGGATGTCAGTAGTGACCTATTTCTTTCTTTTTTTTTGTAGAGACAGAGTCTCACTTTATTGCCCTCGGTAGAGTGCCGTGGCATCACACAGCTCACAGCAACATCCAACTCCTGGGCTTAAGCGATTCTCTTGCCTCAGCCTCCCAAGTAGCTGGGAGTACAGGCGCCCGCCAGTGACCTATTTCTTAACCAAGGTGGTGGTTACAAGGATGTGTTCACAGTATAATAATTCATTGAATAATACACCTAAGATTTGTGCACTTTGTCTATGTATATATTATTCTTCAATAAAGTAAAAAAAAAATTTTCTACAGAAATCATGCCTAAGTTTAAACAACGAAGAAGGAAGCTAAAAGCCAAAGCCAAAAGATTATTTAAAAAAAAAGAAGTACCTTGCCTCCAGCCCAAGCTAATTACACCTCCTCCTCCACCACCCTCACCTGAAAGGTAAGGCATAATGTGGAACACAGAAAATACTAGAGAGTGCTGATCAGTTTAGGATAAGAGGTACCAGATTTGGCAAATAAACATACAGAACACCCAGCTAACTCTGAATTTCAGATAAACAATGAATAATTTTTTAGTATAAGTATGTCCCATGCAACATTTACAAATGTATGCTTATATACTAATTCATCTTTTATCTGAAATTAAATTTTAATTGGGCATCCTGAATTTTATGTGGCAGCCATAGTTCAAATAAGGTGAAAATGATAAAGAATTAAGAATGTTCAAAGGCATGGTAACTATTTTCTCCTTTCCTGGTAAATTTAATTGTGTAAGTCTGACAACTAAATGATGAAAGAGGGGCATAGGACTAGAATTTAAAACTTAGTTTTGGTAAAGTTTAGTCATTTATTATCTGCGTGTCACAACTTAAAATGTGCTATTGAAAGAGATTCTGAGTTCCAGGATGTCAGAGTGGGTTTTCACAATAACTTTGTTGTTATAGCTCTCTTTATGAAAGTTTTTAAAAACAGACCCTTCCAGCCAGAGCCGGAGTAAGACCTCGTCTCTAAAAATAGCCAAGAATTGTGGCAGACACCAGTAGTCCCAGCTACTTGAGAGGCTGAGGCTAGAGAATCACTTGAGCCCTAGAGTTTGAGGTTGCTGTAGCTGTGATCTACTGAGGCCAACAAAGTAAGACTCAGTCTCCAAAACAAAAAAATTTTCGCTTGAGGCCAAGAGTTTGAAGTTGCCATAAGCTGTGACGCCACGTTACTCTACTCAGTGTGACAAAGTGATTTAAAAAAGAAAAATTAGGCTCAGTGCCTGTAGCTCAAGCAGCTAAAGCGCCAGCCCCATGCACCAGAGCTGGCAGGTTCAAATCCAGCCTGGGCCTGCCAAACAACAATGACAACTACAACCAAAAAAATAGCTGGGCATTGTGGCGGGCGCCTGCAGTTCCAGCTGCTTAGGAGGCTGAGGCAAGAGAATCGCTTACGCCCAGGGTTGGAGGTTGCTGTCACCTGTGATGCTACAGCACTCTACCCAGGGTGACAGCTTGAGGCTCTGTCTCAAAAAAAATAATTAATTAATAAAAATAAAAGCAGACCCTTAAAATGGAGTAATTATGATGATGCCATCCTTGACTCTTTTCTTCTCTCCTGAATGTTATAAAAGTCTCCTAATAGTCTTTCTGCTTCTGTCCTTCCCCGCCCCAGCTGTATATGCTTAACATAGTAGCCAGAGTGAACCAGTGAAAATCATAAGTCATGTTACTCCTCTACTTAAAATTTACCAATGTCATTGTCTTCTTCCTCTTCTTTTTTTTTTTCCTTTTGTTTTTTTTTTGTATTTTTTTTTTTATTAAATCAAAGCTATGTACATTAGTGCAATCATGGGGTACAATGTGCTGGCTTCATATACAATCTGAAACGTTTTCATCAAACTGTTTAACATAGCCTTCATGGCACTTTCCTAGTTATTGTATGAAGACATTTGTATTCTGCATTTAGTAAGTTTCATCTGTACCCTTCTAAGATGCACTATAGATGTGATTCCACCAATTACCCTCCCTGCACCCACTTCCTCTTCTTTTTAATTTCATTTCATTTTGTTTATTTTTATTTTCTTTTGGTCTCGCTCTGTATCCTGGGCTACAGTGCAGTGGCCTTATCACAGTTCACTGAAACCTCAAACTCCTGGCTAATTTTTCTATTTTTTGTAGAGATAGGGTGCTGTTATGTTGCTCAGGCTGGTTTTCAACTTCTGGTCTCAAGTAATCCTCCAACCTCAGCCTCTCAAAGTGCTAGGATTACAGGCTTGAACTAATGGTCTCTTCTTCTTTCAGAGTAAAATTAACATCCTTTCATGATCTACAAGTACATGATACATGTACCCTATTCCCTCCTCCTCCTCCTTCTCCCCCTTCCAATTCTACACCCCCTCTCCTCCTAAGACAAAGACACAAAGGACCTATTTAGCCCCACCCTTGAATTTCCAACCAAAGGACCCTAACTCACCAAAGACCTCTGGGCAAGGTGTGAAATTTGCCCATCAGCTATGATTCCATATAAAAAGGGTTTCCAACTTCCCCACCCCCAGACACAGATGCCACCTCGCACAGCCCAAGCAGGTCATCCTTCCCTGTTTTGTTTTGGGTTTTTTTGCAGTTTTTGGCCGAGGCTGGGTTTGAACCCAGTATATAGGGCTGGCGCCCTACTCCTTTGAGCCACAGGCGCCACCCTTTCCCTTTTTTTTTTTTGAGATAGTCTCAAGCTGTCGCCCTGGGTAGAGTACCATGGCATTACAGCTCATACCAACCTCTAACTCTTGGGCTTAAGCGATTCTCTTGCCTTAGCCTCCCATGTAGCTGAGATTACAAGGGCCCACCACAATGCCTGGTTATTTTTTGGTTGTAGTTGTCATTGTTTGGCAGGCCCAGGCCAGATTCGAACCCACCAGCTCTAGTGTCCATGGCTGGTGCCTTAGCTGTTTGGGCTACAGGTGCGGAGCCCATCTTTCCCTTTCAATAAACCTGGCATGAACATCTCCACTCCAGTCTCATTTCTGGGCCCCACCTTTTAATACCTTTCAGCTTTCTTTTTTTTTTTTTTTTTTTAACTTTTATTTATTTATTTATTTATTTGCAGTTTTTGGCCAGGGCTGGGTTTGAACCCCTCACCTCTGGCATATGGGGCCAGAGCCCTATTCCTTTGAGCCACAGGCACCGCCCACCTTTCAGCTTTCTTACCTTAAAATTCACTCATATCCACCTGTAGTCCCAGCTACTCTGGAGGCTGAGGCAAGAGAATTGCCTAAGCCCAGGAATTGGAGGTTGCTGTGAGCTGTGTGACTCCATGACACTCTACCGAGGGCGATAAAGTGACACTCGGTCTCTACAAAAAAAAAAAAAAAATTCACTCATATCCAACATTTAACATTATCCCTCTCTTGCTTTATTTTTTTCCCTTTAGCTTTATTCATTATCTAGCAACCCATATGTTTTATTTATTTATTTTGTGTCTTTATTCTCTCATGAAACTATAAATTCCATCAAGACAGAAATTTTACCTATGCTGTTCATCACTAAATCCTTGATACCTGGAACATAGTAAGTATATAATAAATACCTGTTGGGTAAATGAATCTCTAAATTGTAGAATTTAATGAAGAGTTTGGTTATGGGGAGTCTTTGCTTCTGAGTCATACTATAAAACCAGCTTCTTGTTTAATTGTTAGCTATTGTTCTAACTTGGGGGTTTTTGATTTTTTTTTTTCTTACAGAATAGTTATTTCTTCAACAGATGTATTCCATAGCAGAAGCTGGCTAAGATTGTCCTGGAACTTCAACTTTCCCAACATCAAAGATACAATAAAACTTTGGACAAATAGAATATGGTCTATATACACCTGGTGGCAGAACTGCATAGCCCAGGTATAGATTTGGCATACCTATTCTCAGGAATAATATAGTTTTTCTACATACTTCATGTTTGTATTTATGTACGTCTTGTGCTGAAGTCGGGACAAGACTTAGGCTAAACTTAGATAAGAGGAAATTATGTGGTCATGTCTGCCTTTGCTTCTATAAAACATATATCAACTGTGGGTCTTACTAAGTAAAAAAAAAAAACAACAATCAAAAGATAAATCAGACCACTTCCTGGTTTCCTTTTTTTTTCTTTATCATATTGCTCATAGAATTTGGGTTTTTTTATTTATGAATTTCAGAGTTTAGAAGGATTGAAAGATACCATCTTTCCATCTCGTACCTGCCACCGAGAACTTCACAGTCTCAAACAAGAGTTTTTCATTTTGGAAAATAAATTATGCAAGCTCCAGGAAACACTGAAGGTTGGTATTGTCAAATAAAAAATCTGGAATTAGGCTCGGCGCCTGTGGCTCAACAGGCTAAGGCGCCAGCCATGTACACCTGAGCTGGCGGGTTCGAATCCAGCCTGGGCCCACCAAACAACAATGACAGCTGCAATCAAAAAATGGCTGGGCGTTGTGGCAGGTGCCTGTAGTCCCAGCTACTTGGGAGGCAGAGGCAGGAGACTCATTTGAGCCCAGGAATCGGAGGTTGCTGTGAGCTGTAAAGCCACGGCACTCTCTCCAGGGTGACAGCTTGAGGTTCTGTCTCAAAAAAAAAAAAAAAAAAAAAATCTGGAATTAGGTGAAATAGACTTTATTTGAAAAGACAATTGCAATAGGGAAAATGTTCTGATCATAAGATTTATAAACATCAGGTAGAAAGAGCTTTTCTTTTATAGTAAAGAATAAGCAAGGCTAGAAGGAACCATGTGTGTGGAAGTGGCATGAACAGATGCCATGATCTGACTAGGGAACGGTTTTTTCCTGAAGTCAGCCAATTCTTGGGAGGAGAGGTTGTTTAGTAGTGCTTGCTTGAGCCCAAGGTAGATCATAATCCCAAGGCCTGTTGTGAAGGCTAGCCTGAGTAAGGTTTGGCCAAATCAAGTTAGCAAATATTTTATCCAGCTTGGCCAATGACAATAAAATCAAAACCGTTCCCTATGTTGTTTGTTTTGAGTGCTTTTGTGTTTATCATCCTGTCACCCCTCACCAGGCCATCAACTCCATGAGGTGACAGGCAGGACTGACATTGTATCCACAATGCTTAGCGTCCAGCCCGTACAAAACACATGAATGAATGATGCATGAAGGAACTTGTGATAATTAAATGAGAAAATACTGTGCAGTACATGGTACAGTAAGAAAGCATTCAATATATGGCAGCTATTATTTTGATGACTTTCAGTTGCAAGAACCAAGTTAATTTGTCAAATATATTAATTGATTTGCCAAATATAATGTCTTTTTCCAGGCCATCTCAGAAAGATCTTCTTGTCCAAGCTGTCGTCAAATGTGTCACATGAATAGTAAACTTACATCTGTGCCCACCTGTGTTCTAACCACCCCTGGAGAATCTGAAGCTGAAATTGTACCTCCTCCCACACTGCCACAGCCAGCCAACCATCTTCCTCCTCCTCCACCCCCACCTCCTCCCCTGCCTCCTCCACCACCACCTCCGCTAGCACCTTTGCTGCTCACAAAATCCAATCTCACTAAAGCACTTCAGGTAGGAAACAATGTAGTAATGGTGTGTTTTGGTCAATGTATAATATACGAATAATGCAAAGTGGCCTTTTAAGGCTGGTCTAAAAGCATGGACTGGAAGACTGTATTTTGTTCCAATTCCTATCTGAATTACGTTAATAATCGTGTTTTTAAAATGCCAGTTTGGGCCAGGTGCGATGGCTCATGCCTGTAATCCTAGCAATCTGCGAGGCTGAGGCAAGTTGATTGCTTGAGTTCGCAGGTTTGAGACCAGCCTGAGCAAGAGTGAGACCCCACATCTCTACTAAAAATAGAAAACTGAGACAGGAGGATCACTGGAGCCCAAGAGTTGGAGGTTGCTTTGAGCTATTATGACGCCATGGCACTCTACCTAGGGTGATGGATTAAGACTTTGTCTCCAGGCTCGGCGCCTGTGGCTCAACAGGCTAAGGCACCAGCCACGTACACCTGAGCTGGAGGGTTCGAATCCAGCCCGGGCCTGCCAAACAACAATGACAGCTGCAACCAAAAAATAGCCGGGCGTTGTGGTGGGCACCTGTAGTCCCAGCTACTTGGGAGGCGGAGGTAGGAGACTCACTTGAGCCCAGGAATTGGAGGTTGCTGTGAGCTGTGATGCCATGGCACTCTATCCAGGGTGACAGCTTGAGGCTCTATCTCAAAAAATAAAGAAAGTGATATGTATGAAACCCTGTAACTCTATAGGGTTACAAGATTCCTATTGGGCCAGGGGTGGTGGCTCAGGGCTGTAATCCTAGCACTTCGGGAGGCCAAGATGGGTAGATTGCTTAAGCTCAGGAGTTCAAGACCAACCTGAGCAAGAGTGAGACCCCGGGCTTGGCACCGTGGCTCATGCCTGTAATCCCAGCCCTCTGGTAGGCTGAGGCAGATGGATTGCCTGAGATCAGTGGTTTGAGACCAGCCTGAGCCAGAGTGAGACCTTGTCTCTAAATATAGCTGGGCGTTGTGGCAGGCACCTGTAGTCCCAGCTACTTGGGAGGCTGAGACAAGAGGATTGCTTGACACATACACACCCTCCCCCAGACTTTGAGGTAGCTACGAGCTGTGACACCACAGCACTCTACCCAGGGCAACAAAGTGAGACTCAAAAAAAATAAATAAACAAATAAAATAAATAGTGAGACCTCATCTCTAAAAATAGCTGGGCACTGTGGTGAGCACCTGTAGTCCCAGCTACTTGGGAGGCTGCAACCAGAGAATCACTTGAGCCCAGGAGTTTGAGATTGCCTTCAGCTATGACGCCACCGCACTCTTTTTTTTTTCTGTAGAGACAGAGTCTCACTTTATGGCCCTTGGTAGAGTGCCGTGGCGTCACACAGCTCACAACAACCTCCAGTTCTTGGGCTTAGGCGATTCTCTTGCCTTAGCCTCCCGAGTAGCTGGGACTACAGGCGCCTGCCACAACGCCCGGCTATTTTTTTGTTTTGCAGTTTAGCCGGGCCGGGTTTGAACCCACACCCTCGGTATATGGGGCCGGCGCCCTACTCGCTGAGCCACAGGCACCGCCCTACAGCACTCTTTTAAGGGCAACATAGTGAGACTGTCTCAAAAAAAACAACAAGGTTCCTATTGGCTTCTTAGCCTATCTTTTCACCAAAAGGAAAACCTCCCTAGGAAACCAAATTAAAAACAGAAGATTGCTTAGTGAGTGAAGTCAAAACCAAAAAGAGTTGATATATTGTAAAGTGGGTTTTTTGTTTTTTGGGGTTTTCTTTCTTTTCCTTTTTTTGAGACAGAGTCTCACTGTGTTGCCCTCGGTAGAGTGCATGGTGTCACAGCTCACAGCAACCTC
>CAUYRH010044338.1:0-32969 GCA_963574655.1 Perodicticus potto
CTTGCATCTCGGCCTCCCAGGAGTGCTAGGACTGCAGGAGTGAGCCACTGCACCCAGGCCTCAAGGATGGGCTTCTCTGTCACTAGCGATGGCTTGAAGGTACCGTGGACACACCTCTACCTTACGTCTGTGAAGAGCCAAAGTAAAAATAACACAGCAGCCCCTAACAACCTGTCTTCCTGACCTCTGGGCTCCGCTGGCCCTGCCATTCCCACCTCTGGGCCCTGCTCTCTCTCCCCTTTGTAGGTGGGGCCGTGTCCCTGTTTACCAAACAGGCCCAGCGAAGCAGTCCATTCCTTCCTGTCCCCAGCACAGCTCCGGGCACTAAGGAGGTCCTTCACAAACCTTGCTGAGGCCTTTCCCCAGCAGGTGAAAGTAAATACTTTAGGAAGAATTTGGAAGAAAAGTGACCTAGTCTTTCTATTGGCAGCTTTTCCTTCCGCTGGTGAGAGCTCCTTCAAGGGCCTAGGTGGGGCATTCCAGAAGACACTGCTGTACACACAGCCAAATGCCCACAGCCCACACGCACCTGTTTCCCCCTGAGCTGTTAAGTGTTTGATAACTCTTTCCTACAATAAAGGCATTCTAAACCCCAAGGGAGGACAGCTCATTTATTCACTGAACATGGCTGGAGGCAGCACAGGATTAGAAGATCCTGGCAGCAGCAGGGAATAAGCTCCAAGTTTTGGCAGGTCTCTCCTGCAGCCTCTCACCAGGATGCCGTAATGGAAGATGGTCAGCAAGGCTGTTCCCTACCACGTTCTAAATGCCCACCAACGATGGTCCTGTGTAAGTTCAGAAAAATATTTATATTGTGCTGTGATGGCTGAAATATGTCCTAAAACTTACATATTGAAATCCTGAACTCCAGTACCTGAGAACACGATTGTATAGATAGACCTTGGAGATACTGCCAGCTCGGTTCCAGACCGTGGCAATAAAATTAATACCATAATAGAATGAGTCACACGAAGGTTTTTGTTTCCCAGTGCATATGAAAATTATGCTTACCCTATACTATAGTCTAGTAAGGGTGGAATGGCATCCTGTGCAAAAAAAAAAATGTAATAATTGAAAGATACTTTATTGCTTAAAGAAAAAAAAAAGCTGAAATTCTATGAGCCTTCCGTGAGTTGTCATCTTCTTGCCAGTGGAGGGTCCCACTTCCACATTGGTGGCTGCTGGCTGATCGTGATGTGGCTGCTGAAAACTGAGGCAGCTGAAGTAATTTTTAAAAATAAGACGATTAAGTATTGAAACATCGATTGATTCTTCCTTTCACGAAAGATTTCTTTGTAGCACGTGATGGTGTTGGATAGTGTTTATTTTTTATTTTTATTATTATTATTTTGTTGTTGTTGCAGTTTTTGGCTGGAGCTGGGTCTGAACCCGCCACCTCTGGCATATGGGGCTCCGCGTCCTACTCCTTTGAGCCACAGGCGCCGCCCAACAGTATTTTTCCCACAGTAGGACTTCTTTCCAAATTGGAGTCAGTTCTTCTGAAACCCTGCTCCTTCTGTACGTCTGTGTAACGTTCTATGTCCTTGCTGTCTCGTCAGGAATACTCATAGCACCTTTGCTGAGACTGCCCTTACGGTCTGATCAAGGGGTACAAGGCAAGAACTAGAGGAAGGGCCCCCAAACTGTGAAGGAACAGGCCTAGCTAAAATAATGATCATAACTAGCCACTATCCCTCATCTGCTTGGTAACATTTAATCACTGTCACCTTGTTTATTTCTCTATAATTACTGCTTTAGAGGGCAGTTGGTAGTTATAAAGGTTCTTAACTTTTCTCCCTAGATAACATCACCTGTTCAGAACCGAGGGGTAGTTTTTGAGACGTCTTCCAGGTCTTGCATTCCAATGTATTGACTGACCCACCCTGACCAAGAAAGTGATTCACCAGGTCTTGGACCCCATCCAAGGAACTGCATTCCAGGGGACTGGCTGATCACCCAAGCAGCCCATACCGAGAGACTGATGGTTCCACCCTGAACCCAGCCAATTAGCAGACCCTGATTGCCTAACCCTCTGTCCACCAAACTGTCTTTAAAAACCCTGTCCCCCCCAGTTCTTGGGGAGGTGTATTTGAGAATTTCTCCTGCGTCCCTGCTTAGCACTATGCTGAATAAACTCTTTCTCCACCGTGAACCTTGCCGTCTCTGGATATTGGCTTTCTCTTAGGCAGCAGGCAGACGAACCTGGCTAGGTGGCAACATTACCAGGAGTAGATTCCACCTCAAGAAACCACTTTCTTTGGTCATCCATAATAAGCAACTCCTCATTCAGTCACATTTTATCATGAAATTGTAGCATTTCATGATAAAACATGTCTATCTAAAGGAAAAAACTAACGCAAAATTATTATAAGTAGGGAGTTTATTTGGACCAAGTTTGAGGACTACAATCCAGGAACATAGATTCAAGTTACCCTGAACACATGCAGTTACAAGTGGGTATTTTTGTTTTGTTTTGTTTTGTTGTTGTTGTTGCGTTTTTAAACAGACTCTCACTTTGTCACCCTCTGTAGCATGCCATGGTGTCATAGCTCACAGCAACCTCAAACTCTTGGTCTCAAGCAATACTCGCAATACTCTTGCCTCAGCCTCCCAAGTAACTGGGACTACAGGCACCTGCCACAACGTCTGGCTATTTTTAGAGACAGGGTCTTGGTCTGGCTCAAGCAGGTCTTGAACTCCTGATCTTAAGCGATCTAGGATTAATGTGTGAGGCACTCCTCCCAGCCATAAGTGGGTTTTTTCAAAAAAAGAAAAGAGGAAGTTCCTAAGTCGTTTACTAAGAATTTACATTAAAATAACATAAGCAATCTACAGAGAACTCAAATCAATGAACAAAAAAAAAAAAGCGAAACTCCCATCTATCGCTGGGCAAGAGACATGAACGGAACCTTCTCTGAAGAAGACAGAAGAATGGCCAACAAACACATGAACAATGTTCATCGTCCCTAATCATCAGAGAAATGCAACCTAACCCCAGTGAGAACAGCCCATATCACAGAGCAAAGCTGCAGATGCTGGTGCAATTGTGGGGAGAAGGGAACACTTTTACACTATTGGTAGGACCGCAAACTCATACAGCCTCTTTGGAAAGAAATACGGAGAATCCTCAAAGAACTCAAAATAGACCTTCCATTTGATCCCATAATCCCATTACTAGGCATCTACCCAGAAGAAAAAAAATCATTTTATTGTAAGGACATTTGCACTAGATTGTTTATTGCAACTCAATTTACAATTGCCAAGAGGTGAAAGCAACCTAAGTGGCTATCAACCCATGAATGGATTAATGAACTATGGTGTATATATATACCATGGAATACTATTCAGTCTTGAAAAAAAGATAGAGACTTTATATCTTTTGTAATAATCTGCACAGAGTTAAAACTCTAAGAAGAGTTTTTCTTCGTAGTAAAATATCACAAGAATGGAAAAGCAAGTATCCAATGTCCTCAGTACTAATATGAAGCCAAACTAATACATGCCCACACAAGAGGAAAACTCAAATCAATTCAAGTTGGGAGGGGAAGGAGAGAGGGAGATTGTTGTGCTCCCACCAAATGGGCACAATGTAAGGGTATATGGCACACCTCTCTGGGTGTAGGACACAACTACAATAGGGATTTTACCTAACAAATGCAAATATTGTAACCTAATCATTTGTACTCTCATATTAATCTGAAAGAAAAAAAACATAAGCAATTGATTTGCTTTATAATGTTCTTTGTATCACAAATTCCAAGAACAAGAAAATAATTGCATGAAGCAGCTAGTCAGGAACAAAATGCCTTTAAACAACTGTGTCCTGGTATGTAGGGATGGGGCATGATTGAAATCCCATACTCATGTTTTTCCGGTCTGAGACAGTTTTCTTTTCTCAAGTCACATCTTCAAGCTCCACTTCAAATTCCAGTTCTCTTGCTATTTCCACCTCATCTGAAGTTACTTTCTCCACTGAAATCTTGAATCCCTCAAAGTCGTCCAAGAGGATTAGACTCAACTCCTTCCAAACTCTTGTTACTGTTGATATTGTAACCTCCTCCCATGAATCATGAACGTTCTCGATGGCACCCAGAACAGTGAATTCTTTCCAGCAGGTTTTCAATTTACTTTTCCAAGATACATCACTATGTATGGCAATTATTGCCTTACAAGATGCATTTTTTTTTTTTTTTTGAGATAGAGTCTCACTTTTGCCCTGGGTAGAGTGCTGTGGCATCATAGCTCACAGCAGCCTCAAACTCTCGGGCTCAAGCAATTCTCTTGCCTCAGCCTCCCGAGTAGCTGGGACTACAGGCACCTGCCACAACACCCAGCCATTTTTAGAGATGGGGGTCTCACTCTTGTTCAGGCTGGTCTTGAACCAGTAAGCTCAGGCAATCCAACCACCTTGGCCTCCCAAAGTGCTAAGATTACAGGCATGAGCCACCATGCCCGGCACAAAATGTATTCCTTGAATAATAAGATTTGAAAGTTGAAATGACTCCTTGATCCATAGGCTACCTAAAGAATGGATGTTGTGTTCATAGGCATGAAAACAATATTATCTCCTTGTGCACATCCATCAGAGCTCTTGGGTCATATTTTGAAGGTAATCTTTTTTGCTGAGCAGTAGATCTCAGTAGTGGGCTTAAAATAGAGTTGACGCTTGAACAACACAGGTTTGAACTGCTCAGGTCCAATTATCCATGGATTTTTTTCAATGAAAGATATACTCAGTGTCTCTGCCTCTTCCGCCTCCCCTTCTGCCTCTTCCAACTCTGTAACCTCTGAGATACCAAGTCTAACCCCTCCTCTTCCTCCTTCTAAGTCTACTTAACATGAAGACAAGGGGCATGAAGAGCTTTATGATGATCCAGTAAACATACTTTCTTATACATCTTCCTTATGATTTTCACAATAATCTTTTCTTTAGCTTATGTTATTGTATGACTACAATATGTAACACATATATCATGCAAAGTATGTATCAATTAACTGCTTATGTTATTAGTAAGGTTTCTAGTCAACAGCATGCTACTGGTAGTTAAGTTCTGGAGGAATCAAAAGTTATACAAAAATTCTGATTGCATGAGGAGTTGGCACCCTTAACCCCTGTGTCGTTCATGGATCAACTGCAGTCAGTAAACCCTGCTGTAAAAAGAATGCTGTCATGCAGGCTTTGTTGTTCCATTTATAGAACACAGGAAGAGTAGATTTAGCATCATTCTCCAAGGCCCCAGGATTTTCAGAATGGGAAAAGAGCATTGGCTTCAACTTAAAGTCACCAGCTACATTAGTCTCTAACAAGATAGTCAGCCTGTCCTTTGAAACTTTGAAGCCAGGCTTCTCCTCTCTAGCGAGGAAAGTCTTAAATGGCATCTTCTTCCGAGCAGAGGCTGTTTGATTTGCATCAGCAACCTGTTGTTGAGTGTAGCCACCTTTGTCGATGGTCTTGGCTAGATCTTTCAGGCGACTCTGTGCAGCTTTTACATTAATACCCACTGCCTTGCCTGGTACTTTCATGTTATGGAGACACTTCTTTCCTTAAATCTCAGGAACCAACCTCTGCTACTTTCAAACTTTTCTTCTTCAGCTTCCTCACCTCTCCCAGCTTTCACAGAACTGAACAGAGATAGAACATTTCTCTGGCTTAGGCCTTGGATTAAAGGAATGTTGTGGCTGGTTTGGTTTTCTATCCAGACCACTCAGACTTTCTATATATCAGCAAAAAGGCTGTTTTGCTTTCCTATCAGTTGTGTGCTCACTGGAGTAGCACTTCTTCAAAAGTTCTTCAAGAACTTTTATTTGTATTCACAACTTAGGTAACTGTTTGGCACAAGAGGCCTAGCTTTTGGCCTGTCTCTGCTTTTGACATGACTTCCTCACTAAGTTTAATCAGTTTTAGCTTCTGATTTCAAGTGAGAAACATGTGACTCTTACTTTCACTTGAACAGTTAGAGACCATATTAAGATTATTAATTGACCTGATTTCAATAATGTCGTATCTCAAGGAAGAGGGAGGCCCAAAGAGAGGGAGAGAGACGGGGGAGCAGCTAGTCAGTGGAGGAGTCAGAACACACATGATATTTATTGATTCTTTGTTGATTCAAGTTTGCCCTCCTATGTGGGCATGGTTCTTGGCACCCCAAAGCAATTAACAATAGTAACGTCAAAGACGATAGATCATCACAACAGGTACAATAATAATGAAAAAGTTTGAAATATGGTGAGAATCACCAAAATGTGACACAGAGACAAGAAGTGGGCATGGGCTCTTGGACAAATGGCACCAACAGACTTGCCCGATGAAGGGTTGCCACAAACCTCCCAACTTTGGAAAAATACAATATTGACGCAGCATCCTAAAGTGAACTGCAGTAAAAAGAGGTAGACCTGCCTTTGAAGATCGAGTCTTTAAAGAGGTAATTCAGTTAAAGAGATCATCATGGTGGGCTGTGATCCTATATAACAGGCGTCCTTGTAAGAAAAGGGCAAGACATACACAAGGAAAGACCACATGATGATACAGAAACAAGGGGCCATCTGGAAGCCAAGGAGGGAAGCCTCAGAAGAAACCAGCCCTGCTGACTTCTTAATCTTGGACTTCCAGCCTTCAGAATGGTTAGAGTATAAATTTCTATTGTTTAAGTCACCCATCTGTGAGATTGTATCATGGGAGTTCTAACAAACTGATTCATGCACTTTACAATTTACAAAGCTTTTCTTCACAAGCTGACTTAATTGTCACCATAATCTAGTTGAGTATTAATCCTATTTTATTGATGAGGAAATTGAAACTAACAAGATAGCAGCCCAAAGTTCACACTGTTCATGAGTCAGTGAGCCTTGGCGTGGACCCAGACTTTCTCACTCCAGATGCCATGAGCCTTTTCCAATGGACTCTTCTTATTTGCAAAGTACTCAGTGCCAATTCCTTGCATGTTTTTCTGCCCACTGGCTGTTTATAGTCAGTTCCCTTAATGTGGAGAGTGGCTGAGTGATGTGCTCAGGCGACACAATGGGTTGGTGGCAGGGATGGTATGAAAGTGGCTGCTGAGTTGAAACATATTTTTCTTTCTCTTTTTCTTTCTTTTTTTTTTTTTTGAGACAGAGTCTCAAGCTGTCGCCCTGGGTAGAGTGCCATGGCATCACAGCTCACAACAAACTTCTGGGCTTAAGCCATTCTCTTGTCTCAGTCTCCCAAGTAGCTGGGACTACAGGCACCTGCTATAATGCCTGGCTATTTGTTGCTTGTAGTTATCATTGTTGTTTGGCAGGCCCAGGCTGGATTCAAACCCGCCATCTCTGGGGTATGTGGCTGGCGCCTTAGCCGCTCGAGCTACAGGCGCCGGAGCCAGAAACATATTTTTCTTAGTAATGTATCAAACAATGGAAAAGCAAATATCCAATGTACTCAGTACTAATATGAAGCCAGTAGATGATCTAATCCACAGCTGCATAAGAGAAAAACTCAATTCAATTCAAGTTCAGGGAGGGGGAATGAGGAATGGGGGAGAGGAGACAAGGGGAGGAGGGTTGGGTACTCCCACTTAATGGGCACAACGTGAGGGTATACGGCACAACTTTTTGAGAGTGGGACACATCTATAAGAGGGACTCTACCTAACAAATGCAAATACTGTAACATGGTTGTACTCTCACATTAAATAAAATGTGAAATACAATAAAATAAAATAAGTAAATAAATAGACTCCTGAAATTCTGGGTCACTGTTTAGTGACCATTTCTTTTTGTTTGTTTGTTTGTTTGAGATAGAGCCTCAAGATGTTGCCCTGGGTAAGTGCCGTGGCATCACAGCTCACAGCAACCTCAAACTCCTGGGCTCAAGCGATTCTCCTGCCTCCGCCTCCCAAGTAGCTGGGACTACAGGCGCCCACCACAATGCCTGACTATTTTTTGGATGCAGGCGTCATTGTTGTTTGGCGGGCCCGGGCTGGATTCGAACCCACCAGCTCAGGTGTATGTGGCTGGTGCCTTAGCCGCTTGAGCCAAAGGCACGGAGTCTAGTGACCATTTCTTACTTTTCCTGTTCACTCAGCCAAATCCAAAGAGAGCGAGTCAAGAACTTTCGAGCAGCTTTGTTCCTGGTGCAGAGAAGTAGCAACTGGCCTCACCTTTAAGCCTACTGCAGGTGAACCTGCGGCAGGTGTCCCGGAATTTAAAGGCTGAGCACCTGAAGAATTCTCAAGTTGTTTACCTGCCTCGCTGCAGAGGGCAGGGCTGACATGGCCCTTAAGGAGGTGCTTTGATCTGTCACCACCTACTGGGAGGAGAATTGACTACGGAACTGAGTTCATTTGTGGTTTGCTTTCAACTTAAAAGAGTCCTGTCTTTTCCTGAGAATATTGATTGAAAAGTTGATATCAAAATAAGCAAAGGAGTCAGACTAGCGAATTTCAGAGAATGAGGTCCTTTCTTCTCGTTCGGGGGAGGTGAAAGTGCATGACAACGTAGCAAGCAAGATTCGAAAATGGTTTTCAAACAGCAGGAATAGATATCAGAGGACATGAAAGGAAGGGGTCATTGTACCCACAATCCTTCAGCCTCATTTTTTTTCTCTTCAGTGTTCCTTTCTGTCCTTGGCCAAAGGCACTTGCAGTTTTCACAGCTATCCGCATGGCAAAGATGAAATTTTGTATTTGCACTTAAAATCATAAGTGACGCCTTTTTCCAAGTCACCACATCATCTTCGTGATATTGTTTAATGGCCACATAACGTCACTTGAAATGAAGGAACCCTCCTTTGTGCCACCACTGTCCTTTCCTTAGTCGTTTAGGTTGCCTGCGATTTTTCGCTTCAAGTGATACGTCCTATTGCAGACTGCAGAAAAACAGTAGATTCTTGATTCGGCCGGGGGTTTTCTGGTGTCAGACAGCAGTTTCTGTTTACGGGGGGGTTGCCCAGAAGGCGCCCACTGCCGTGGGAACTGATGGGGGCCCAGGCAGGCAGCAAGGGAGGGTCCCGCCACGACCATCCATTTCCCGCTTGGTCTTTTCTGCTTCTCAGGGCCGCCTGGCGGTCGCTCAGCTGGCGTGAGGTGGGAGGCAGCCTGTGATCATGGAGAATATATGGCAGAGGGTCCCAGCCTGGCTTCTGTAAGAAGCAGAGCCAACCTGGGGAGGCGCAACCCCTGGAACTCTTGCCACTCCTAACAGCCATGGATCTCTGAGAATAAACAAACACCCGGGATTCTCTGGGGACCTAACTGTTAGTCCCAGGAGGCCAAGCAAAACAGAAATAGTGCATTTTGCTTGTTTCATCAATCTGCAGTCTGGCTGACCTGATCCTGTCTTATTTTCTGTTTCCCTGCGACTTCTGCCTAAAGAGACAGGCAGTCCCAGCCCAGACACTGCCTGGACATGGCCCTCAAATCCTACTGGGGCCAGAAATTCCTTCCAGGTCTTAGGACTCCCTGTGCTGGAGCTTCTTGCCTGGCCCTTTTGGGAAAAGCACCCTGGAGATGAGAATTGCTGACAGGTTTGGGAAGTGAAAACAAGCAGGAAAGCAGAGGCTGATCGGACTGCGTTGAAGGTCAGCTCCATTTGGAGAGGCTTCTCAAGGCACGTGTACTAATCCCGTCACTGTGGGCCAATTCATTTACTATCTCCTGGTTACAGCAGCAGTTCCACCCCTTGGAACAAATTGAATTTTGAAGTTCCGTGGCTGGGGAGAATCCTATGGAACCTTCTCCAGCATTCTCTCATAGTCCATCTTAAGATCACTCAGGGCTTGTCCTGACTAGTGTTCATAGGAGAAACCAACATGTACAGAGTATTTATTGCTCAGTGCTATGCTAAATGTTTTACGTACAAAATCTCCAATCATCCTCATAACAACCCTACAAAGAAAGGATCATTATTGGACCCATTCTATAGATGAGAAAACTGAGCTATGAAAAGGTCAAGTATCTAACCCCATCATAGCGCTGTGAGGTGGTACTGGGTAGGACTCAGATTCAGGCAGGCTAACTTGAGTGCACAAGTTCCCCATGAGGGACACCTCCTCCTGACAGCCTAGCTATGGCCAAAGTAAAATAAAAATAGCTGAACCCCCTTGGTTTGGTGCCTGTAGCTCACCGGAGCTGGCGGGTTTGAACCCAGCCCAGGCCTGCCAAACAACAATGACAACTGCAACAAAAAAATAGCCGGGCGTTGTGGAGGGCACCGGTAGTCCCAGCTACTTGGGAGGCTGAGGCAAGAAAATCACTTAAGCCCAAGAGTCTGAGGTTACTGTGAGCTGTGACAGCACAGCACTCTGTGGAGGGCAACATAAGTGAGACTCTGTCCAAAAAAAAATAGCTGAACCCTTAGTAAATGCCAGGCACTTTGCTGAGATGTTTGCTTGTATTCTTCCTACTCTTGAATGAGGAAATTGGGAACAGGAGAGGTTAACTCACTTCCCCAAAGCCACACCGCTAGTGACTATGGCGGAGACTATTTTCCTCTGAAATCTAACTTCTCCCTCTTGTAAAGTAATAGACCCTCATTTTTAGCTGATCCTATGACCTTCTCTATTGAAGCTGGGCATGTCCATGTGACCACACAGCAGGCAATGGGATGTAAGCAAAAGTGGTATGTGCCACTTTCTGGAATTGTCAGTCTTCTCTTCTTTCCTCTTTCCTGCTGGTAGAAGGCAGATATGACAGCCAGAACCGGAGGGTGCCAGCCGGAGCCGTGATGTGACCAACACCATAAACAGCAGGGTCACAAGGTCGCAGGAATCTGAGTCCCCAAGCGCTTCCTGGAGCTGAGTCAACTCACCAGTCCAGAGGTGACCATCTCTAAACTTCTACATGAAAGAGAAAAAATAAACATCTAACTTGTTTAAGCAACTACTGTCTTGGGGTTTCAGTCACTTATAGACAAACCTAATGGTTGTCAAAATAGAGGTAGATTCAGCTTGACCCTGGTGAGAAGCAAAAAAGGAAAAAAAAAATAGTGGTAGAACTGGAATTCAAACCAGTTTGACTTTAAAGGGAAAACAGAACCCCTTTGCCATTGTTTATTTTTACTGTAAAACTCTATGCACATATTGGTTCATCTTATTATTACCAATGTCCTCCGCTGTCTTCCTTCAGAGGGTCCATCAATATTTATCAAGTGCCAGGCACTGTGCTGGGGAATTAGCGCAGAATATAAATATGAATGAGACGTGGTTGGTGCCCTCAATGAGCTGGCAGTCCAACTTGAGAGACAGACGATTAAGCAAATAAAAATAAAAGACAGTGTAGTGAGTCCTGTAATAAAGACATGAGCTGGATGCCGAGGGAGCAGAGAGGCCACTGAGTCACTGCCTGAGGGTCAGGGAAGGTTCCCGTGAGCACCACAGACAGCTGCACCTACCAAGTGGCCTCGAGAAGGTGGGAGGGGCACTGGGTCTGCACTCCCCAGGACATTTAAGCCGTGACCCTCCGATGACTTCCTCTTGTCAAGAATGTAGCCCTCTCCTTACCCTAGATTTTAGACTAATTCTTCAGCGCTGCAGACCCCTAAAGTCAGCCCCTTGGGAATCCAGACATTTTCTGTTTACAGGACCCAAGGCTACGAAGAAAACTGTGTGTGCGGGACCCCTAAACCCTTCCCCGCCACACAATGAGGAAGAAAATGGAAGAGGGAAACCAAAGGCCCCTCTCAGCAGGGCTGGATAAACAAAGATTCCTCAGCATAGCTGTGAAAACGGGAATGAGTTCTGTCTGTAATTAGTCTGTGCTTGGAAATGGTGTTTCCAATGTAACCTTTCTACCTGCTCTTCTAACGGTGGAGCTGCTGTCACTGTTAATAAAGCCCAGACCTGGCTCTCCCTGATTGGAGCCAATTAGAATTAGCCCGAGAGGGCAGCGAGGGCAGCTTTGCTGCTAATGAGGGCAGCTAATGTGTTGGCCCTGGCGTCGGCTTATTTGCCCAGTGATGAGGAGATGGGAAAACTTATCCTGCCAGGCAGCCCCCTTCTCCCCCAACCCCCATTGCCTACAATAACTTGCCTCAAATATTCCATGCCTGCCACGTTAAAACAAGGCAATGAGATTAATTGGAAGAAGAGACTGTCTCCTAGGTAATGAGGCCAAGCGACACTTTCCCTCACTCACCATATACTTATTAAGCAACTACTATGTGCCAGGGGCCACATGTAACAATGCGTAAGATACAGACAGAGGTAAATTTATTATCAAGTGAAGGAAGCTTAAGCTTTTGGGCTTCCTATTAGGAGAAGTTCTGAAAAGGACACTAGCAACATGTTCATGGGTCACATACTTTTGTAGATTGGCCAAGGTCAGCTATTTTAACCACATGCAGTTAGGACCGCCATCTCTTTCCACTCAGACTTCCTCTCTGCCATACCCTCCCCTCATGTCGGCTGGCACTGAAGTGGCCACAGGCACTTCTGGGATCTGGCAGAGGGGAAGTTAGGTTGGAGATGCAGTTGGGATTAGGGTTTTGTGGGACATATTTAGGTACTTTGCAGTTACTTCTGCATAGAGGTATGTTTCGCCATCTTAGTGCAGAAATGGCTTCCAAGAATACTCTTACTGTCCGTGGTGCCACCCCACCTGGCACTGTGACACAAAGGTGCAAAGATCATATCACATTTGAAAACGTCTTATAGAATCCAGCACTGGGAGCCTGTGGGTAGCGGAAGAGAAACAAGATCTGAATTGCATGGAGCCAAAAGCCAGTCTGTGGGAAGTTCCTCCAATCACTGGACGTGTAAAACTGTAAGTGCAGGATTCAGTTCTCACAGCTCCCCAGTCACGTCCACTAGGAATGCACTGAGTGATGCGGCCACGCAATTACATGCTCGGCTTTGTTTTCCTTTCTTTGACAGGAATTGCCAAAATAGGATTTATGCACAAGTTTTTATGCATCCCAACCATCAATGATACATGCAATTTTTTATTATGCTGGAGAACTGAATTCTCTGTCCTTTCTCTATATAGAATATATTACAAAATTGTTGCATATGAAGAGGTGGAAAAGAGTATTATTCAGTCAAAACACAAAAATATAGAGGAAAAAAGTATTATGGCGGTGTCCTAGGCAGTTAACACAAACATTTTATTATTTTCCTATATTTTGTAATAGTTGTGATATATATATACATTTTTTTTGACCAGGGCTGGATTTGAACCTGCCACCTCCGGCTTATGGGGCTGGTGCCCTACTCCTTTGAGCCACAGGCGCCACCCCAGTTGTGATATTTTTTCACTTTAAAAGTTTTATAATTTAGGGCAGCGCCTGTGGCTCAGAGGAGTAGGGCGCTGGCCCCATATGCCAGAGGTGGCGGGTTCAAACCCAGCCCCGGCCAAAAACTGCAAGAAAAAAAAAAGTTTTATAATTTATTATTATTATTATTTCTACCTGTTTGTCCTAGGCAGAGTGCCATTATTATTATTTCTACCTGTTGCCCTAGGTAGAGCACGATAGCTCACAGCAACCACAAACTCTTGGGGTTAAGTAATCCTCTTGCTTCAGCCTCCCAAGTAGCTGGGACTACAGGTGCCGCCACTACGTCTGACTGGTTTTTCCATTTTTAGTAGAGAGGGATGCCTTGGTCAGGCTGGTCTGGAACTCCTGAGTTCAAGCAATCCACCGGCCTTGGCTGCCCAGAGAGCTGGGATTATAGGCATGAGCTACTGTGCCTGGCTCTTACTTAGTTTCGTCTTTTTAATTTTGCATTTTTCTTCAAGAGAACCCTCCAAATTACCTAAGCTTCAGGCCCTAGAAAGCATGGATTCAACCCTGGAAGGCCCAGTCCTTAATTCCTTGCCTTCCCTCCCCTCCATGTGTGTGACCAGTGCACACTGCATGTCAAGCTCTAGCTAGGGATGGGCAAAGATGAGATAGACCCAGCCCCTTCCCATGTGGAGGAGGGGACAAATGTCAAATGAATTGAATCATACAGGATGCTGTGGAAGAGAACAAGAGAGAAACATCTGGTAGGAAATGATATTTCGGCTGAGACTCAAAGGATAAGTAAGAGTTAGCCAGATGAAGAGCAGGAGAAAGAGCAAGCAGAAAGAACTGTGTGAGTGAAGACCCCGAGGTGAGGAGGGCTTGGTGCAATACAGGATCTCAGTAAATACCTATTGCACTAATAAGAAAATTTACAATTTGAGCAGGGACAGAGTCTGTGCCAGTACATAGGAGGGGCATGGAACCCTTCCTGAGACCCGCCAGCAGTGAAGGAATGAGGAATGGGAAAGAGTTGATCAGGTTAGAATTGACTTGCTGACCATCAGGAGGAGAAATAGCATATGCAAAGGCCTGGAGGTCAAGCAAGAGCTCAGAGAGCAGTTTTGCCGGGCTAGAGTAGAGTGGCCTAATTTTGAGGAGGAGGGTATTTGAGGGGAGGTTGAAACCGAAAAGGAGATGAATTAGGGTAGAACTGGCAAGAAATGAGGCTGAAAACATAAGCCAGGGCCAGACCATGAAGGTCTCATAAGCCATGGTAAGATTTTGGGCCTTTTGTTGGATGCTGTGGTGAGGTGGTGTTAGGGAAGGAAATGATACGCTGAGATCAGCATGTTGGAAAGATCTGGGTGCATGGTCAAGACAGGGCTGGGTGAGGATGGAAAGCAGGAAGACCAGCCAGAGAGCTGTTAGAGAAATGCGGGCAGGGGAAAGTGGTGGCCAGAGGTAATGGCCCAGGGAGAAAGGAAGAGATAGATCCAAGGAGGAACACTGTGTACCTGGTGCTGTTAGGGAGGCAAGATAAATGCCACATCGGTGCAGGGGCCGAGCTGGTTCCTCCTCCTGAAGCCAGCCACTCTCACAGGAGACTGGGTTCTTCATTTACAAAGGAGGGCGTTTCTTGCCAGGAACAGGATTGCCTGTGTCCCTGACTACTCGTCGACCTGGGCTGCGTATCTCCTGCTCACTCTTGCCGCTCAGCTCTCTGTCCTCTGAGTTCTCACTGGGTTTGGCCAAGGCGGAGCACAGGGGAATAAGATCACGGCAGTAGTCCCCGAGGCCTCAGGCTGCCTAGGCCTCACTCGCTATTCCCGGTCTCAATACCCACCTCCCCTCCCCTTCACTGGGTCATAGCTTCTATGTTCAGTGGCAGAACCACCCCAACACCTATCCTGGTTCCCCAGCACCTCACATAACTTCCTCACTTATCAAGTGAAGGACGCTTAAGCTTTTGGGTACATTCAATGCCACCCTCTTTGAGTTGTTCTCATAAGTGTGACATCTGTTTTCTATTGGGACGCTGAGTCACATATACCTCTTCTGATACCAGGCTGACTCGTTCATAAAATAATGACTGTTCCTTTAAATCAGGTCACACCCCCACAAGCCTGACCACCAATAAGGCTAAGAACACGTGCTCCGGACCTTCCCATGACAGCCAGTCAGGATCGTCCTGGGCATCTTTTCCCAGCTCTGACCACGTGAATTTTCCTGGCTTTTGGTCCCACTCCTGCCACAGCATCCTGTTGGGTTCAGCCTCCCGGGCTGGGACTGGGCACCAGGGTCTAGGGGAGGCAGGACCCTTAATGGTGCTTTCCTCCAGCCCTGCTGAGACCTGTGGAGCCAGCCCCCCAGTGACCGGGACCATGATCCCTGCCTTAGACGAACCTGCCAAATGCTTCCCAGTCGCTGCTCTCTGGGCTTCCTCTCACCTTTCTAATCCCCTGCACGTCTGTCCTGTATAGGTATGAATGGGTCTCTGTATTTTTATCTGTTTCCTTCTCCTCCACACCACAATGTGAACACCTGGAGGGCAGAGACTCATTCACTGCTGTATCCCTGGCCCTGCCCGGTGGCTGGGACATAGTAGTTACTGGATCGGCATCTGCTGACCAGCAGACCAGGTACTGGCCTCCCATCATCTGTTTACAGTCTTCCTCCCCAAACCCCCCAAAGATGGAGCCCCACTGATTAGGGTTCGGTTTTTCCAATAACAATCCTTGCCAGGCTGGTCTCCCGGAGATGAGCTTCTTCAGCACTGTGAATAGTCCCAGCAACTCCTCGGTCACACGTTTATAGTATCCCTTTGGGAGATGCCTATGACTCAATGACTATTGTCCCAGGTACCGACAGGTTTACAGGGACTTGCTTTTTAAATTTTTAGTATAAGTTAAAGTTCAACGTTAAATCAAAAATAAAATGTTTATGTTGAATTCCATGTGCTTGTAAAATTTTATTTTGAATTTCAAAACAACTTTCTAGATTTTCTGCCTGCCAAATAGGGAGTAAGTTCATTACAGCCAAGCTTACCCATCTGTCTGTCTCTCAGCATGCTGGTGCCCCAGGCAAGTGTTTGGTTTGTCTATTGGGCGCTAGTTACCTTCCTGCTGGGGTGATTTCATCCACTATCTGGGTTTTACTAGTTTTTTACAAGATGAGGTGGGGTTCTTGAGGGCTCAGAGATGACAAAAAAGGGTAAATTTCCCATTGCCCCTACATGCGTTGGGCACCACTGGTGGGACATGGGATTAACCCACTCACTGGAAGACATTTCTGATTTCTAGGCACTACATGCTATTAGCACTCCCCCCCCCCATTCATTGTAACAATTAATTACAAAAAGTACCTTCCAAAACCTCCCTAAGGGAGCAGTACTACCTCAGGTCAAGAAGCATCCTAACCTATGTGGTTGCATCGGGTGGCGCCTGTGGCTCAGTGGGTAGGGCACCGGCCCCATATTCCGAGGGTGACAGGTTCAAACTCTGTCCCGGCCAAACTGCAACAAAAAATAGCTGGGCTATGGTGGGCACCTGTAGTCCTAGCTAATCAGGAGGCTGAGGCAAGAGAATTGCCAAAGCCCAGGAGCTGGAGGTTGCTGTGAGCTGTGATGCCATAGCACTCTACCAAGGGTGATAAAGTGAGACTCTGTCTCTAAAAAAAAAAAAGAAAATTTGTTGAAAGGCCTTACCTTACCCAGCTCTGCATGTGTGGAATGAACACCCCTTCCTGTCCCCTGTGGGGCACTCAGCCCGTACTCGGCATCGCCCATGGTCTCTCTCCTCTGAGTAAGCAATAGTGTTACTAGTACCACTCATTGGACATTCTGTCATCCGGATGACCCATCATATCATCCCCTTTCATATTAATTAACTCTTGGGGTTAGAACACTCCAAAATCTGCATGTGTATCTCTCCAACTAAATGATAAGCTCCCAGAGGACAGAAAGCACCTTCTCTACCTCTCTGCTCAGGGAGGAAGGTTGCTTTTAGGTGTAAGCAACCTAGAAGACACATCTAGAGAGCAACTTGGAATGAGGGTCTGAGCGTCAGAGGGAGGTGGAGCTAGACGCAGACCTGAGATGAACTGCCAACAGTAAGAACTGAAATCGTGCTGCGAAAAGAGATGTCATTGGTCCAAGGACACTATTTTGAGGAAAGACCAACTTTAGAATGTAGGAGGAAAATAAAGTTCAATAAAGAACAAGGCAGCATGGTAGGGCGAGGTGCAGGAGGGAAGGAGAATGCTGCTGCTGAGCCCAAGAAGTGGGCCGGGAGGGGCTGGTCGTGGGGAGCAGATGAGGCCACACTCAGAAGAGGCTGCCCAGCTGCCAGCTGAGAAGTCCACGGCGACCTGTGGGACCCTCCTGTACAGCGGTGAGGACAGACAAGGCTGCAAGGGCCTGAGGAGTGAAGAAACTGAGGCCGGGAGTGAAGTTTTCAAGAATTGCAGGGGTGAAGGGGAGAGAGGGTGTCACATGAAAGGGCGGCTTGGCATTTAGGAGGCATTCCTGAATAGGTGTAGACATATAAATGTGTACTTGATTCATGTACGCATTTATATGTTTCAGTATTATAGGAGAGTTGGAGATGTGCTCATGTGCAGGGGTGAAAAAAGCATTTGCATTGAAGTGTCTGTGGGTGGAGATGAGCCAGGTCTGGGGGGCAGAGGAAGGGATCTCAAGGATGGGCAGAGGCCTTAGAGGAGAAAGGGGATTCCTGGGAGACAGGTGGGAATAAGGGCATGAAGGCAAGCTAAGAAGAAATGGATATTTGGGGTAAAAGGAATGCTTCCCTGGAAATTTTACCAAAAATATAAAATGACTCTGGCCCTTCCTCATGTAGGCAGAAGCATTTAGGTGGCTCCCAGCCACTCTTGAGCCTCTTACAGAATGCATGAATTTCTGTCATTGGCTTAAAAATGCCTTCCCCTCATATGTTACAGTTTTACTTGGACAGGGCATTTGAGGGCAGGCTCAGAAAAAGGAAGGGACTCTACCAAAGTGTTCAGAAAGCCAAAACGCCTCCTTCATTCCAAGCACAGAGGTCAGTAATAAAAAAGCGTTTATCACCGATTAATCCACAGCCTGAATACAAAGGTTAGGTGGTGGTGGGGAAAGCAACCCTGAACTATATGATGTGCACCCTTCCGTTTTACAACTCTGGCAAAAACAAGCAGGAGACAAATCCCATTTACAAGGACGGCAAAAGCTCAGTCTCCTCCCTGACCCAAGCCCCCTCCATGCATCATAAATATTTCCATAGTCATAAATATTACTGATGAGGAAGCAGAAGGCTCTTAATTGGCTCCAAGTCATTTCATGGTGGAGGGAGCTGGAGGAAACACACTGAATAAAAATAAGCCAGAGTGAAGGATCTCCCTGGAGGAAATTAAAATCTAATCTTCTATCTATGATCCTGCTATATCTATCTGCTGACTTAAGCCAGAGAAGAATTGGCTGAAGGTCTGTTGTGAGAGGCAACTTCTCCCACTGGCTCAGGATTGCTTTTTATCTCAGAAATGCTAGCTCCCTTCTGCTTGAGTTTTGTGGCAGTTGATGTTGGGGACCATCTACCGCAAGGAAAGAAGGACTGTAACTAGTACTTACTAAACCTTAATGGCAGGCTAATGGATAAAAAAACAGTGCTATATTCACACAATGGAATATTATTCTGCATAAAAAGATGGACCACTGACCACACATTCATAAATGAGTTTCAAAAACATTATGCTGAGTGAGAGGAGGCGTACATAAGAGGTATACCAACTATTCCAAGTGGGATGGGGAGCAGGTGTACAGAGCACTGGTTACCAACTCGTCTGAGAAAGAGCACCCATGCATGCTGTTTACATGAAGTGCGTTTCTTACTTATAGATAGGCAGCTGGGGACAACAGAAGCCTGGGATTCTAGTGAGCCAGGCCCCCAAAACTTAGGAAAGCTGCCTGGAGTGGATGGTGTCTCAACTGTTGGTACCCTACTTGCCCTGCAGCTGAAAGACCCCAGAAAGGGAAGAGCATGGAAGCACATCCCATTTGAGGGGATGAGGAAGGAGAAACAAAGCTTGGGCTGCCATGGCCAGCTTCCCCTTATCTCAAGATGTTGCATTTCCGCTCATTCTACAGATACTCTTGAGAACTACTAGCAAGAAAAGGAAGAGAAATGGGTTGGCCCAAGGCATGGGCAATTGTCCTGCCTATGACTCTCTTTACATGGCATTTTATAATAGGTAAACTATGGAGGGGAGAAGTCTGAACAATGGTCACTTCTAGGGGTGGAGGGAGGGCAGGACTTAGAAAGAGCGTAGGACTTGGAAGGAGGGTGAGGGAACTTTCTGTGGTCATGGAAATGTTTTATACATCTTGATGAGGGGTTGTATTACACAGGTGTGTGTTTGTCAAAACTCAGCAAATGAACATTTAAGATTTGTGCATTTCACGGTATCTAAATGTTATATCAAATAAAGAAATACTTAACTCTAGTTAATGATATGCATGCTCTAGTATTTGGGGGAATTATTGATGCTGATGTCTACCATTTAAAATGCATCGCTAAAATTAGATATATTAATGGATAGATGAATAGACAAGTAAAAAAATTTTTTCAGTAAAAAACTAATGGTAGAATCTAGGTGGTTAGCACACAGCTCTTCACTATAAACCTCTCTCTGCTTTGCTATGTGTTTGAGCATTTTTACAATAAAATGGGAAAAATAAGAGCTATGATTTTTGAAGAACAAAAGCCATGTATTGGGTGCCTGAGTGTACCAAAGGCTTTACATACATTTTCCCATTCCTCATATCCTCCCGATTTTATGGATGAGGTCAACCTTCAGAGAGGCTAAGTGACCCACCCAGAGACACACTGCTGTGAACAGCAAAGCTAAACTCTCCTGAGTCCAAGACTTCCGCATGCTGATGCTCAGAAACCCGGCTTCAGGGTGGAGGGAGGATCTTTTGCCTTCCAGAGGGAGGATCTGGCAGTGGCAGGGCCCTGGCGCTGGCCGTTTGAGTAACAAATGCTTTCTTCCACAGCTGCTGCCTCCCAGCCTTCATCCTCAACACTGCTGGCTTTCTTTTTGAGAGTCACTCTGTCACCCCTGCTGTGTCTTCGCTCATAGCAACCTCAAAGCCTTGGGCTCACGCGATTCTCTTGCCTCAGCCTCCCGAGTAGCTGGGACTACAAGCACCTGCCACAACACCAGCTAATTTTTCTCTTTTTAGGAGAGACGGGGTCTCACTCTTGCTTAGGCTGTTTCGAACTGCACTCAAGCAGTCCACACCCGCCTCAGCCTTCCAGAGTACAGGGATTACAGGCATGAGCCGCCATGCCTGGCTAACACTGCTGGCTCTTGATTAACCTCAAAATCATTCTACTTGATCTGGATACACCTGATATTGAAATTGGAGAGAATATATTATTATAAAGGGAAATTACAAACATATTTCACTTATAAATGAGGATGCAATATCCTAAACAACATGTTAAAAAGTTGAATCAAAAATTAATGTTTAAGCAATGTACTTTGGTCAAAATTGAATCCAATTTATGTGGGAATTAGTCATATTTTCTTTCCCTTTTTCTTTTTTTTTTTTGTTTTCTTTCCCTCACCCCCTCCCTCATTCTCTCTCTGGCTGCTGTCTCCTTCCCCCATGCCCCACTGTGTCATTAATTGTCACCAAGTGTCCTCAAATCAAAGTTGAATACATAGGATTCATGCTTCTCCATTCCTGTGATGTTTCACTAAGAATAATGTGTTCCACCTCCATTTGTTAGTTAGTACAAACGCTGCAAAGTCTCCATTTTTTTTTGATGGCTGAGTAATATTCCATGGTATACATATACCATAGCTTACCAATACATTCCTGGGTTGAAGGACATTTAGGCTATTTCCACATTTTAGTAATTATAAATTGGGCTGCAATAAATAGCCTAATACAAGTGTCTTTATAATAAAAGTTTTATTTTTCTTCTGGATAGATGCCCAGTAATGGGATTGCAGGATCAAATGGGAGGTCTAGGTTGAGTTCTTTGAGTTTTCTCCTTACTTCCTTCCAACAAGGCTATCTTAGTTTGCAGTCCCACCAGCAGTGTAGAAGTGTTCCTTTCTCCCTACATCCATGCTAGCATCTGTAATTTTGAGATTTTGTGATATAGGCCATTCTCACTGGAGTTAGATGGTATCTCAGGGTGGTTTTAATTTGCATTTCTCTAATACTTAGGGATGATGAGCTTTTTTTCGAGTGTTACTTTCTTGGCATTATTATTATTAATATTGCTTAATATTTTGATGCAGTAATTGTCTGTTTTCTTTTCTGAATGTATTTATCTTCGTTCATTCTTTACGTGGTTTTTGTTTCTAGTCCTTATCTTAAACATTGTTATTGTTATTAAGTTTTAAGCCTTTTAAATTCTTTGCAGGCAAAAAGTAGAAACTTAATTAACACATGTATATGTAAAAATAAAAAATAAATAAAAAAATATTCCAGAGTCCCAGGCAGCCTACACCCTTCCCTGTCACAGACATACCACACAGTAGAGAAGCAAGTGTGTGTTTAGATGACCCAAGTGACCCTTTCTGGCATTTCCTCTAAAATGTGTTTAGTAACAAAGGAGGGAAAAACTAATATTAGTTGAACATCTCTTGTCAATCATTGATTAAAATCTTAAGCTATGTCCTTTACCAAGCAAGTTTGTCCCCTCTTAACACACACGACCTTTCCATCCAGGAAATCTAAGCACTGCCAGGGTGCCGCCTCCCACTCATTCAATTGATGTAGATAAGAATAAGGAAAGGAGCAACAAGAACTGTTTGCATACTTTTCTGCTTTTTACCCCATGATTGGTTTCATGAGTAGGGTATAGATTGTAACATCTGGAATCTCATGAAGACGTGGGAAAATCTAGCTGATAGTACTGGGTTATGTCTTAGGAGTGAGTTCCTACTTGCACTGTGGAATAATTCCTTGCGTTAGAGGAGGATTTTCCAGAAGGCAGCCTTTAAACAGAAGGGTTGCCAATACAATCAGAATCTGATTGAATTATCAAAAATTTAGTTTCCTGGTTTCCTTCTAGGACTCTCCAGAAGTATTTCCTATCTACTAACTTTTTGTCAACTGAGGATGAAGCTGTACCAATTGGTGGCAATATGGTCCTCTTGGTTCTCCAGTGAAATGGCAGGTCCATAGAGCTGACATTAGTCTTCCTGCCCAAGCCACTACCAACACAGCCATCTTGTCGTGAAGTGAGGGCTGAAGGCCCAGCACCCTTGTGCCTGTGCTGCCCCTTCTACAATGAATTTATCATTCCACGGGGACTCTAGAACCCACAGGATCACAAGCCTGGATCCCACCTGTGCAGGTGCAGTCTGAGCTCCCCTTCCAGTCCTTTGTAGCCCCACCACAAACACCTCCACTAAGTTTAGCCTGTGTGGAAGTATAGTTTTATACCCACATCCCTCAGCTACCCACAACTTAGGAAGAATGAGTTGATGCCCCAGGAAACAGGGTTTCTGTCTACCATCTCTGCTCTCGTTTCTACTGTGCTCCACTTGGGCTGGGCCCCCTCAGCTCGCCCTGCTTCTGACCCAGGGCCAGCCCAGTCCCTGCCAAGAAGACACCATTGAGCAGGTGCTGGGATGGAAGGCTGGTGGCCTGAACGCCAGCAGCACTTGCCCAGCAGAGAGGAGAGGGCAGGGCTTCCTTGCACATCATTCTCCTCCTTCCCCCTGAGGTTTGGCTGCCCCTGCCCCATCCCTCCCCATGAGAACCACTTATAATGTAGTCTGTGACCCATGGGGACATGTTGAGCCCATGACTGCATGAAGGGAGAGCAAAATGTGAGCACCACCCTGGGACGATTTCTCAATGGCTCCTGCATATGGGGGCTTGGGTGTGATGGTCAAGCCTGACGCTTATGGGTTTCTGAGCCCCTCCTGGGGTGGCTGGATGTGGGGACACAACAGTGAAGTGGGGCTCCTATGCAGTTCACAGTCAGACCTGAGGCCTTTTGTTTCCAGTGCCCAGTTCCCCCGGGTACCTGGCATCTCATACATAGAGGGGGACCTCACAGATCCCAGAGTAGCCACTTTGGAAGGTCCTTCAGTTTCTTTCCAGGCCCGTGTGATGCAGACAAACAGCTTAGTCCTGGTGCCCTCCCTGAGTGCACAGCAGAAGCTGTAACCTGAACGGGCCTCTGTCCCCTCCTGTTGCTGGGGAGGAAGGCAGGGAAGAAACCACACTTAATGTGACCACAGCACAGCGGGGAAGCACAACGGTTGTTGCTCACGAACATGAATAACTGCTATGGTTGTCGGGGGCATACTATTGTGGAGGGGAGTCCTGAGTTAGCATTGACCACGGGGCAGGCACTGTGCTATGTACAAGCTGCCGTGGGGATGAGGGGGAGCGCTGGACACAAGCTCTTCCACTTTCTTACCTATACCATAGTCTCTGCATCCTAAGTTTGTTTGGAGGATGAACTTAGTTAATAACAGAAAGCACTAAAAACAGCAGCACATTGGAATTGCTCACTAAATGTTACTCGTTCTTCCTTCTCCATCTTACCAACGAAGATGTTGAGGCTCAGAGAGGCTGAGTGATTTTTCCAAGGTCACACAGCAATAAGAGAAAGAGGACTTGAAGCCAGGCTTGTCTGGCTCGTTGGTCTGCTTTAACTTTCCTCCATCTGCACTCTCCACACGACCATGGCACTTCTTCACCCTCCCCCTGGACCCCTTGAGGAGAGAAGAGAGGAGCAGCTTCCTCACCCTCGGTCAGTTCTGCCCCTGCTGCCCATCTGCTCACCAAGCCTGGCAGCCACCTTCTCCAAGGTACTGGGAGGGAGGATATTATTCCTGTCAGGCGCCTGAGTCCAGGGTGGGGACGGATGACTCAGGCTCAGGATTTCAGCCCCCACCCAGCTCCACTAATAGAAAGGAATTTAAATTAAGAGCCCAGAAGATTAAAGGCGGTAAAGGCCGACTAGAGTAGATTTTGAAGTGATTTTTTTTCTCCACACACCAGAACTTACGCACCTAAACGCCCTCCTTCAAAGACTGTGGTTCTGGCTGGCTGATCAGAAGTGTGGCTGATCAGGTCCCAGTCAAACGTGCCCGAGGGGAACCTGCCTGTAGCCTCAGAGTGCGGGCGTGGGGCCTGGCTAGATTCAGGCACAGTACACGTAAGTGAGGGACAAGTGGTTTGCCAATCTGGGCATTGGGCTTTCCATGGCTAAAAATACAGTATATTGATAGAAAATGTGGTCAGTAAGGCCAGCGGAGACCACTGCTGTTGGAAAGATGGTTTGTTACTGCACACTGCACCAGGGCACATGGGGGAGAGCAGGGGTGAGTGGGGGCGCTGTGGCAAGAGCACTGGTTATGGCTTCTGTAGGAAGGAACAGGTGAGCATCTCCAGTTTGGATAATCAGCAGGCTCTGGGGTACAGGCTATCTTTGGCCCCCCAGGACCTGGCCCTAGGTGATGAGGACAAGAGGCCAGCGGCCTGACTTGGAGCACCCCACAAAGGGGAGTGCGCTTCGGATCAATTGGTTTGCACAAGCTCCTTGGGGAGTTGTTTGCCGTCTCTAGGAACTGGCTGGCCAAGTGGGGGCAGTCCTCCCAGGGTTGGCAGGTCTCCAGATGTCACAGCATGGGATAAGGAGAATGAAAGACATGGGAAATAAGCTCCGATTTTAGAATGGGGTCGCCATGGCATTAGCAAAGGCTGCGAGGGCACATACTGGGCGTGGTCTGTTGAAAGTGGGCAGCCTACTCAGGAATAGCAAAGCCTGGATGAGGCCCGTTCCCTCCGCACCTGGGACCTAGTACATAGAGGGGCCCTCACATCCCAGAGTGTCAGGATGGCCCTTCCATTTCTATCCACCTGGGCAGACACTTGGTTCTGGATGTGGAGGCCGTTCGCCACAGGCCATGGGGCTCCCCGCCTCTCTCACCCACAGCGAGATTCTGTAATGTAATGCCCAGAGCCTGCCCCTGAGCCCCTGGTGCAGAACTGGCCCACGCGTTGCTACATATTCTCAAGAAGGGAAGTGCTGCAGTCACAGAGTCCACACCATGACTGCCACTTTACCTGCTTTGCATTTCCTTTGCTAAATATAGATGGAGACAGATAAAGGAAGCCTCAAGCTGGCTGTGCTGGGCCAGCCGCATCTGGGCAGGGCTGCATTTAGCAAAGGTGTAGCAGGAAGAGCGCTCACAGGGAAACAGGAGGCCAGATCCCAGCTCAGGGCTGCCACAGACCAGCCCTTCCACCGCACAGAAGGCCTCTCTCCATTTCAGTTTCCTTACAAGTAAAATGAGGGTTTGGACAACATAATCTCAAGTTTAGTGTCTAAACTTTCAAGGCTTCCATTTGTGGAAATGCAGAGTGAATACTGCTCATACAGAATGCATTTAGAAAGACACAAAAATGGTGTCAAATATCCTTCTCCCACTTGAGAAACAAAATGGTTTTGGGCATTCTTATTCTGCTACCCATCAGCATTTGATTCTACACACCAGAGCTAACTGTAACTGGAGGTTTATTGCCCAGTGTTTTTATAAAATTCCATTTCTGCAAATGTGTCCCAAACCCAAGCGCTGTACTACTTTAATGTGACGCTTCCCGTTGTGAACACTTTATGTTTTATGCATTGGCAAAAATGTCGTGGTTACTTATTAATATGGCAGGGTCCAAGCACAGAATCAGGTTAAGGAAAAGGTTTCAAAAATAATCCAAAGGCCTTTCCTCTACTAGAAAGGGCAACTTCCCCCCCAACTCTAGCAGCAGACTGATCCTCCTTGCATTTGGGGCTGGTACCTTTTTTTTCCCAGACTTTTATCATTTTATCTAATCCAGTGAATGACTCTTGATATTGCTACTTTAAAAAAAAAAATTGTGACTTTTATGATTTACAGTCAATGAATCCTCTTGTGCTGGAGACCCTGACTCATTTTGTGGGCGAGGATGCTGACAAGTAAATCTGCATTCCCTGTCCACACCCTGGTGGACTTGGGGTTACAGAGCTGAGTCTTTGGACTTCTTATTCAGGGGCTCCACCTGGCATCTTTTGTAAAGTCACTTTAAGGAAATCAACTATCTTTTTTAACCGGGAAAGAAAATTTTGAATAGACTTACGCTAAATAGGGAGGAAGCTAAGCTATATCCGGCAGAAATAGGCTATGACTTTGGAAAACTCTGGTTTGGAATCTCAGGGGACCTTAACAGCTGTTGAACTCCGTGTTTTTATTCAGGTTTGAAACCATCGCCTGCCCATCTGACAATACAGACTCTGCTCCTGTTGTGCCAAAGGCCAAGATGAAAATTCCTGAGACTAGCGGAATATTAAAGTCCAGGAGCAAAAAAAAAAACACACCAAGAAAAGCAGGAGGGAATAGTGGCGCTCACCTGCCCATGTGGTGATTCCCACCTCTGCCTGTCTTCCTCAGATCTAAGAATATCTTCTTTCTCTCACCCCCATAGGCTGTTTCTTGATTTTATTATTCCTTGAAATTTTACTATTAAATTGTAATTGCCTCTAGAAAAGACAAAATTATAAAGACAATAAAAAGGATCGGTGGTTTCCAGGAGTTGGAGTGGGGAAGGATGAGCACGCAGGGAGAACTCTCCATGTGATCCCACAGGGGTGGCCACACGTCATTATATGTATGTCCAAATCCGCAGAACATACAACACCAAGAGTGAACCCTCATGGACGTACAGATTTGGTGTGATGATGTCCCAGTACAGGTTAATTGGTGGCATCAAATGTCCCACTCTGGTGGGGGTGTTAATGGTGGGAGAGGCTGCGTGGGGGAGGGCAGGGAGGGTGGGATGATCACTCTACCTTCTTCTCAGTTTTGCTTCAAACCTGAAAGTGCTCTAAAAAATAGAGTCTGTTAATACAATATAAAAATATAAAAAGTTATAAAACTGTAATAATATAAAAAAGTAATTGCCTAACAAGGAACTAATCTAATACACTTACTGGGTAATTCCTATCTCCATGTGAATTCACCGTGGCTTCCTGAAATGGACAGAGTTTTGAAATGCAATCAGTAATTAATTTGAGAGGTGGGGCTCTGTGGCATGCAGGGACAGCATGGGGTGCACGGGTAACAGAAGCACCCTGACAACAAGAGGGGTGAAAACGACAGGTGGCAGGGAAGTGCCGGCAGACGAGCAGAGCTGTGAGTCAGCCTCTTCTGCCTTCTCCCAAGAACCAGAAATTGGACTAGAATTACCAGAACTCTGGTGTTGGTTAAATAGGAGAAACTGCTCTGGGGTCACACAGCCAAGCCCCACAGAGGGCATGAGGAAGCTGGGGGCTGCCGTGGGGTTGTCAAAATCACAAGACATCACTGGTGTAAGCTCCTGTCCTCCAAAAGCCTGGGAATGAGTCTCCTCCCTGCGCACAGTGTCAGATTTGGAGATCACAGGCATGTCTCTGGGCAGGATGCGACACTCCTCCCTGTCCCTACTCTTCTCTCCACACATATCTTGACATTCCAGCCCCAGGTCCTATGCACAGTTGACCACCCCGAAGTTGACCTGGGCTCCCAGCAGGGCTCTGGGTGCCAAGTGCTCTGATGGGCTATGGCAGCCGTCCTCATCTCTGGGTTCTGACACAAGTCCCCAGGGAGTCGAGCCTGCAACCCACAGGTACTCAGTGGGTGAGGAGTTACCATCAGGGAACAAGTGAAAAGGCTGCTCTCGGAGACACAGCATCCAGCCTGGCCACCTGCGCCCAGCCTCTGTGCCCACCTAGGTCCCTGCCCCTGGCCCTTCACCAGGTCATCCTCCAAACCCAAGCCACACGCAAAGTCCCTGCAGCACAGCTGTGCTCACAAACACGCCTTCACCCCCGCAGGCCCTTCTCTGGCCCCACTGCAACTCTCTCTCCACGGTCACAGCCTTCAGGCCCCGTCACCCCATCCTGTGGTGCTTCTCTTCATGCTTCCTGTAGAGTCAAATTCTTCTTCATCTTCACACTTTCTTGTGACTCCATACACTGTTCTTTTTGCCCGGTCAGATTCCTGCAGGGCTTCGTTAGAGTTAGCAAATGGATTGAGGGAGACCAGGCACCTGACTCTCCGGGAGGGTGGACCAGAAGCCCCTGGCAGGGGTCTCCCCGAAGGAATGTCTGGAGCCCCTGTAATGACAAGACTGGAGGGTATCCAAGCTTTCTGGAAAGCCGGCATCCCACAGTCTTGTGAGCAGTCCCTGTGACTTCTATGCAGCGACAGTACACACACCCCTAACAAAGAGCTCATGATATTCATCGGGCCGGACCGATCAGGGTTTAGGACTTTGCTCAGGGCCGTTATGTAGATTTGCACAGTTTTTGCACTGAACACGGACAACAGGCTAAAGTCCATTCGGTCCTCTGCTCTTTATGCTCTGGCAAAGGGTGCTTTTCTGTGTCTCCTGGGCAGACAGGACTCCTTTTTCCAATTTGTACAAAGTGGCCTTTAGGGTAGCAGACCAGCTCTCCCTGACTCAAACCTCTCGTGTGTTTCTCTTCCCACCCACCCACCACGGGCCTGACGACGAGTCACAGAGCTGCTCTGTGTTTAGTAGTCTCTGCCAAACCTTCCACACCAATCCGCAGCGCAGAAGCGCAGGGGCAGGGGACAGTCCGTGTTTCCTCCTTTTTCCTGAGTCAGCCCTAAACTCATAGAGAACAACGCACGTGCTGAAACTTTACTGTGGGGGGTTAGCTCTGTGAAGTCGGAGCTCCCAGCTATCCTGTTCCCTATCCTCCTAGCAGAGGCCTCACACACAGAAGCAGCTCCAGCAAAGCTGACCGGATGGCTCAGAGTCCAGTTTTCTGCCCAAGGCTCTTCCTCCCCCATCCCCGACCTTCCCCGTGCGTGCCTGGTCCTTTGGGTTCCACTTGCACATCCTGCAGGATCTGGTCCTTCAACCACTTCCTTAGTGAAAGGAACTTTCTGGCAACTTCTGGACAAAGCTCTCTGGGATCAAACCTACATACCTATAACAGCTGCCAAAGGCTTTAAGCGCAGGGACACTGTCATCCTCACTTTGTCCGTCCAGTGCCCTGTTCACTTTTTATACAGCAGAGAGAGACAGATGTCTTTAGTGATTAAATTAGAGCCACTAAGCTGATGCTTCTGAGACTCTTTCACATCCTCTATTAATGATAATAACAATGCTTAGTTACTACTTTACATTTTTTCCTTATTTGGGGTTGTGAAACATTTCAAACACACAGAAAAGCAGATTAATGCAAAAACTGCCACTTTTCACTGAGGTCGAAAGAAGGCCAGCATTTTACTGCTGCTATAGACTTTCTTTTAAGAAGCATTGCCAACACAGGCAAATTCAACTTTTCCACTAAGTCAGTATGTATTATTCTATGTGTGTTTTAGACTTTTACTGTATTTGTATGTGTTCAAAAACTCTGTGTTCCTCTGTATATTTAAATATTACATAAATTGGATCACATGGCCTGCAACATTTTATAACTCGCTTGTGAAATATTTAACACTTGCCTAACAAATATATGGAAAAATGCTCATCGTGTCTAATCAGCAGAGAAGTGCAAATCAAAACCACCTGGAGATGTCACCTAACCCCAGTGAGAATAGCCCACATCACAAAATCCCAAAGCTGCAGATGCTGGCTTGGATGTGGATAGTAGGGGATATTTTTACACTGTTAGTGAGACTGCAAAATAATACAGCCTCTTTGGAAAGAAGTGTGGAGAATCCTCAAAGAACTCAAATTAAACCTCCCATTTGACCCTGCAATCTCATGACGAGGCATCTACCCAGAAGGAAAAAAACAGTTATTTTATCATAAGGACTTTTGATAAAAGATTAAAAGATAAAAGATAAAAAGATTGTTTATCACAGCTCAATTTATAACTGGCAGGATGTGGAATCAACCCACTGCCCATCAGCCCAGGAATGGATTAATAAGCTACGGTTTATGTATACCAACAGAATATTATTCAGTCATTAAAAAAAAGACGGAGACTTTTTATCTTTTGTATTAATCTGGATGGAGGTGAAGTACGTACTTCTTAGAAAAGTATTACAAGAATGAAAAAGTAAGTATCCAATGTACTCAATACCAATATGAAGCAATAAACAACCTAATATATGCCCACATAAGAGAAAAACTCAATTTAATTCAAGTTTGGGGGAAGGGGATTAAGGGAGAGGGAAAAAGGGAGGGGGATTTGGGTGCTCCCACTTCATGGGCACAATATAAGGGTTGGCACACCGCTTGGGTACAGGACACAACTACAAAAAGGACTCTACCTAACAATGTAACCATTATAACTTAGTTGTTTGTACCTTCATATTAACCTGAAATTAAAAAAAAAATAACACTTGAAATTTATCCTTATAGCTACATGTAGAACCTGCTCATTCATTTTAACCACTGTGTTATTTCAAACTTACAATTTATCCATTCCACACAAACATCATAGTTATGTACTTTCCTGTACTAATCTCACAGTAACCTCCTGGGTTTACTTAAGCCATACCCCTGAAGCAGGATTCCTGTGGATGACATGCATAACTCTACTAGATACTGACCAAGTGATTTCAAAATTTATGCTGAACAGACATGTCCAGGAGCTCTGTCCTCCCCCTCCCCCACCCGCCACCCCAGCATCACACACGCTAGCAGAGGCTAAGTGGCCAATGAATGTGGATGGTGCCTTGTTTTAATTTGCATTTTCTTAAATATCAACACACGTTCAGTTCATTGGCTATTTGGAATTTTTTTAATTCTCTTTTTATAACTTTTGCCCATTTTTCTATTGTTCTTTCAGGATTTTTGATATTCTGAGTATTTGCCAGTTTTATTTATTACAGAGAACTTCACCCACTCTGTGGCTTGTGCAATTTTCCTCCACAGAGGTGTTTACATATTTCCTGGGTAAATTATCATTTCTGAAGTGATCGTGAATGGGATTTTTCTCCTGCTAGTTCTTCAAATTTTCTGATTGATATTGGTTATGATGTGTGGGGATTTTGTTTTATTCAGTAAATTTAATGAACTATCTTGTAAGCACTCAGGGAATACTATTGATTATCTTTCTTCCTTTCCAGTCCTTATAACTCCTGTTACTTTTCTTGTCTGACACATACAGGTGTGAGTTGCCATAGTGGGGATCCTTTGTCTTGCTCTTGACTTTAACAGGGATATTTCTAAAGTGTCACTAGTAAGTATCATGTTTGCTCTACTTTTGATAGATAACACTTTCTAGTTAACCTTTCACAAAACAAGTTGGTTATTCTCTTTCTTGGAAATTTCTCATTTGATCTCCATTATTACATTGACCTGCTAAACATTTACAGATATGTGTTTGTGATTTCAATCTCTATTATGTTACTCTTCTCTTGTCCTTTTTAATACCAGCATTTTTAATATGAGCCTTCACTCTTCTTTCTCTTTTTTTAAATTTTTATATATACATATGTTAATTAGGTTTCCACTTTTTGCCTTCACAGATTTTAAAAGGCTTAAAATTTAATAACAATAACAATGTTTAAGATAAGGACCAGAAACAAAACTACGTAAAGAATGAATGAAGATAAATACATTCAGTAAACAGACGATTATTGCATCGAAATATTAAGCAATATTTATAATAATAATGCGAAGAAAGTAATGTTCACATTGTCAAATAAGACATTATAGAGTGCTTTGACTCTGAGGCTCAGTATGAAGTCATCAGTTAACTTCTTATTTTATTTTCCAAAGTCTCAAAAAATAGACAACTAATATTATATAAATAAAAGTAAAGGAGAGTTTCAAAAAACAGATCATGCCAAATCTTATAGACAATAGAAAAAGAAGAAATATTTCAAAATCATTCTACTTGATCTGGATACATCTGATATTGAGATTGGAGAAAATATATTGTTATAAAGGGAAATTACAAACATGTTTCTCTTACAAGTGAGGATACAATATCCTAAACAACATATTAACAAGTTGATTTAAAAATTAATGTTTACTTGGACTTCTTTCAAGACTTAGCAATTATGAATTGGGCTGCAATAAACATTCTGGTACAGATGTCTATGTTATAATGTGATTTTTGTTCTTCTGGATATATACCTAGTAAAGGAATTATAGGATCGAATGGCAGGTCTATTTTTAGATCTCTAAATACTCTCCAAACATCCTTCCAAAAGGAACGTATTAGTGTGCATCCCCACCAGCAGTGTAGAAGTGTTCCCTTTTCTCCACATCCACGCCAACATCGCTGGTTTTGGGATTTTGTCATGTGGGCTAATCTTACTGGAGTTAGGTGATATCTCAAAGCAGTTTTGATTTGCATTTCTCTTAGGATTAAGGATGGTGAGCATTTTTTTCATGTGTCTGTAGGCCATGTGCCTGTCTTCTTTAGAGAAGTTTCTCTTCAAGTCCTTTTCCCACTCTGAGATGGGATCACTTGTTCCTTTTTTGCTAATATGTTTGAGTTCTCTGTGGATTCTAGTTATTAAACCTTTGTCAGAGGCATAACCTGCAAATATTTTCTCCCATTCTGAGGCCTGTCTGCTTGCTATACTCACTGTGTTCTTGGCTGTACAGAAGCTTTTTAGTTTGATCAGGTCCCAGTAGTGTATTTTTGATACTGCTTCAATTGCCTGGGGAGTCCTCCTCATAAAATATTCACCCAAGCCAATTCCTTCAAGAGTTTTCCCTGTACTTTCTTCTAATATTTTGATAGTTTCATGTCTTAAGTTTAAATCTTTAATCCAGTGAGAGTCTAC
>CAUYRH010044342.1:0-36592 GCA_963574655.1 Perodicticus potto
TTAAAGATCTCAGGAAAATAATACTTCATTTTATATGGAATCAGACAAAACCTCAAATAGCCAAGACATTACTCAGAAATAAAAACAAAGCAGGAAGAATCACACTAGCAGATCTCAGACTATACTATAAATCGATAGTGATCAAAACAGCATGGTACAAAAACAGACAGATGTAAGGAACAGAATAGAGAACCAAGAGATGAACCCAGCTACTTACCATTATTTGATCTGTGACAAGCCAATGAAAAACATTCAGTGGGGAAAAGATTCCCTATTTAAAAAATGATGCTGGGTGAACTGGCTGGTGACCTGTAGGAGATAGAAAGTGGACCCACACCTTTCACCATTAACTAAGATAGACTCCCACTAGATTAAAGATTTAAACTTAAGAAATGAAACTATAAAAATACTAGAAGAAAGTACAGGGAAAACTCTTGAAGGAATCGGCCTGGGCAAATATTTTATGAGGATGACTCCCTGAGCATTTGAAGTGGCATCAAAAATACACTACTGGGACCTGATCAAACTGAAAAGTTCTGCACAGCCAAAAACACAGTAAGTAAAGCAAGCAGATAGCCCTCAGAATGGGAAAAGATATTTGCAGGTTATGTCTCCGACAAAGGTTTAATAACCAGAATCCACAGAGAACTCAAATATATTAGCAAGAAAAGAATAAGTGATCCCATATCAGGGTGGGCAAGGGACTTGAAGAGAAACTTCTCTGAAGACAGGTGCACAGCCTACAGACACATGAAAAAATGCTCATCATCCTCAATCATCAGAGAAATGCAAATCAAAACTACTTTGAGATATCATCTAACTCCAGTAACATTATCCCACCTCACAAAATCCTAAAACCAGAGATGTTGGCATGGATGTGGAGAAAAGGGAACACTTCTACATTGCTGGTGGGAATGCAAACTAATATGTTCCTTTTGGAAAGATGTTTGGAGAATACTTAGAGATCTAAAAATAGACCTGCCATTCAATCCTGTAATTCCTCTACTGGGTATATATTTAGAAGACCAAAAATCATAACAAAGATATTTGTACCAAAATGTTTATTGCAGCCCAATTCATAATTGCTAAGTCATGGAAGAACCCCAAGTGCCCATCGACCCAAGAATGGATTAATAAATTGTGGTGCATATATACACCATGGAATATTATGCAGCCCTAAAGAAAGATGGAGACTTTACCTCCTTCATGTTTACATGGGTGGAGCTGGAACATATTCTTCTTAGCAAAGTATCTCAAGAATGGAAGAAAAAGTATCCAATGTACTCAGCCCTACTATGAAACTAATTTATAGATTTCATATGAAGCCTATAACCCAATTATAGCACAAGAATATGGGGAAAGGGAAAAGGAAGGGGAGGCGGGGGAGGATAGGTGGAGGGAGGGTATTTCGTGGGACCACACCTATGGTGCATCTTAGAAGGGTATAGGTGAAACTTACTAAATGCAGAATGTAAAGATCTTAACACAATAACTAAGAAAATGCATGAAAGCTATGTTAACCAGTTTGATGAAAATATTTCAGATTGTATATGAAACCAGCACATTGTACCCCATGATTGTATTAATGTACACAGCTATGATTTAATAAAAAAGAAAAAAAATAAAGTAAGTAACTCCAGGAAGCCTTGTCCTCCAATATCTTTCATAGGGATACCTTTCTAAAGAAGACTAATATAGGGCGGCACCTGTGGCTCAAAGGAGTAGGGTGCCAGCCTCATATACTGGAGGTGGTGGATACAAACCTGGCCCTGGACAAAAACTGTAAGAAAAAAAAAAAGAAAGAAAGAAAGAAAGAAAAAGACTAATACAAAGCAGATCTAGGCAACATTGGCTTAGGGTGTTTTTCTTTTTTGCTTTCTTCTTTCTTCCTCCCTGATTCCCCCTTTCTTACCTACTTGTCCTCTCATCTTATCTGTTTTTCTCTCCCTCCTGCCTTTTCCTCTCCCTCTCCTCCCCTCGCCTCCCCTCTCCCCTCCCTTCCCCTCTGCCTCTCCTCTCTTCTCATTTCATTATTTCATTTAACAAAAAGATGGTCCCACCAATATTGGCAGAATGAGACTAAGCTACCTTCTTTTTACAGGTAAGAAAGTCAATCTTTCTGAGGGCCACTTGGTAAATGCACATGTGAAACTTGTGTGTCTCACACAGCTATGTGAGTGCTAAGGTTAGCTTGTTATCTTTATGGCGTTTTGGATGACTGATGGAGATGTAGATACACACACATGTGAGTGTGCATTCTTTGTAACAAAAATGTTATGTCTATCTATAATAAAGAGAATACCTGTTTTACTTTGATGAGAAAAAAAATTACCTGTGCCTGATGATCAAATACAGCCTCTGCCAGTTCTGTGGTTTAGACCACACAGCACTATCAGAATATAAGAAGGGTACATTTGTATTTTTTCCCATAAAGGAACTGTGAAAATGACCCATCTTACAGAAGCATGCCCTCAATCCCCTTTGATATTGACCTCATTACTAAAAGACCCAGCAGACGGCCATGGGGAGTGTGCACACAGCAGCACGGTCCATATTGTGAGAAACCAATGTTAATCAGGCCCAAGGAAACACAAAAGGGAGCGCACAATAACATTTAGGTTTTTTATGTTTCCCTACAATTACCCAGCAAGAAGCAGATTCTTCTTGCTTGAAAAACATGTCTCTCTAAATCTTCAGTATGAAGAGGATTTGTTCTCCGAAGCAGAGAAGAGGAGCTGAATCTGATCCTGATCTCAGAAATACTGACTTTGGAAGGATGGGTGGGGGCCTGACAAAGGAGATTATAGGACAAGGAGGGGGAGTACTGAAGTCTAAAGCACGCAGAGAGCTGCACGTGCAGGTTACAGGAGGCTCGAAGGCCTATATTAGGGCCCTGTGGCTCCCATAACAAGTAACCACAAACAGAAATTCACTCCCACACAGTTCAGAAGGCTGGAAGGCTCTAGGAGAGAATCCATGGCTTGCCTCTCCCAACTCTCATCATTCCAATCTCTGCTTTTATCTTTACACTGCCCTCTCCTAGTGTGCTTCTCCCCTCTTCTGGTTCGAGTCTCTCTCTGCCTATTTCTTCTGAGAGTACTTGCCATTGGATTTAATGTCCCCTTGCATACTCCAGGATGATCTCTTCTTGAGATCCTTAATTATATCCACAAAGACCCTTTTTCCAAATAAGGTCAACATTTACAGATTCTTGGGGTTAGGATGTTGAGATAACCTTTGGGGAACCACCACTAACCTATTTATGATGGAGGTTGAAGTTTTTGAGTTTTCTGCATGACTTTTTGACAAGCACCCAGCCTACCAGTATCTGTAGCAGTGACTAACTCCGTCCACTACATAATAACATGTGCCCCCGAGAGGCAGACACGTGTGAAAAATCAGACCTCAGCAATGACCTTTCGCAGTAGGATATAAATAACTCTCATGTCACTACCATATTGGAAAGTGAGGCATAAATGGGTTAAAACCACTGTAGGCCTCAGGAGGATAGCAGAGCTTGGAGGTGAGGAATCCTGTGTGAGAGGTCACGGAATGTCAGGAAGCAGGTGGTCACACACAAGGAAGAGAGCTCTGAAGCGGACACAAAAAAGGAGAGAAAGAAGACCCTGGTGCCCCACTGGGAACCCAGACTTGGAGGGTGACCACTGCTAAGCCCCACTGGATGCTGAGCTCAGCCTAGGGCTCTCCTGTCTCAGTCAAGATGGTCTCAGAACGACAGTTCCAAGGAACCTGTTGGGGGACATTAGAAGATTTATTCTTAAATAAAACCAGAGAAGTGGAGATAGCTGATCCTGATGAACATACTTTGGCTGGCCAACCCTCTTGGGTTTTATCTGGATCCCTCTGGGTAGCGGTCACCCTGACAGAGATTGAGGAAGGCTCAGTACCTAGGGTAGCCATCCATGTAAAGCAGCAGTTCTCAACCTGTGGGTCACGACTCCTTTGTAACAAGGAAAATACATCCTGCATATCAGATATTTACATTACAGTTCATAACAGTAGCAAAATTATAGTTATGAAGTAGCAATGAAAATAATTTTATGGCTGGGGGTCACTACAACATGAGGAACTATATTAAAGGGTTGCAGCATTAGGAGGCCTTAGGAAGGTTGAGAACCACTGATATAAAGGGTCAGATCAGCTCTGCTACTTATAAGAAAAAGGGGCATCTTCCCCCACACATACACGTTCTGTGCCCCACACACTCCTGAGATTTGAGAAGTGTTACTCTCCTGACATTGTTTCCAGACTTGCTCCTGATCAGCTGTTCCAAGAGGACTGGTTTCCTGACAGCCCCAGAGGACTCCCACACATGAATCATACTCTTACATTTTGCTCAGCTACCTGGAGGTCCAGCTAAGGTCCTCACTGCTAGCTCCCTGGCTAGTCATGCCTGCCGTTTCCCCAATTAAACTATTTTTAGCCCAGTATTCCATGGTCTGACCAAGATGGTCTGAGCCAGGACCAGGATGTGACAGATCAGGCTTGAGGTTGGCTGTCTCCTGCTGGCTTCCAGCCTAAAGTTAATAGGGCAGGAAAATACATTTGGGCAGTGGAAAGCATGGTCCCATTTCCTCACACATGCTTAGAAGCCACCCAAACATTTCAGGGTAGTTGTGGCATATATATATATACTCATCACCAGACTGGTTTCCTTTCAGAACACATGTTTATTTATCTGCCTGCATGTCTACTTAAAAGTCATACCCTGCCTATGTCTCCAAAGGCTACGAAGTGACTTCCAGACCCCTGTGAGACTTGTGAGAAACCAAGAATAATTAACATTTAGAGGACCAGGGGTCCTCATTTAGGTATTATACAGCCATTCTGACTGTACCTCCAAGGTTGATGACAAAGACATCTGCCCTCATTAAACAGATGAGCACCTTTTTGACATTTAAAAGTTAATAAAGCTCCTCTAGTTCCTCAAGGAAAAGAATGGTAAAATACAACTTGGGCATGAGTCACAGTGGTGGTAGGAATGTGTGAAGTAGGACACCTTTGGATACCCTCGAGAACCCAGACGGCCACCTTCTGAGACCTTCAGAGTCTCTGTGTCCCTGCGGGCTTCTTTATCCTAACTCCAAACCCCACTAACCCCAAATCTGACCCTTCGCTCTCCTGTTGCCACCACTTTCACAGTGTCTTCAGGGTCAGGGTCACTCTTTTCCCAGGCTAAAGTCAATTGGAGAAATATTCACATGTCCAAGTACTAGAAATCACCATTACTCTCTGTGTAAAGCAAAGCCTTTAAAACACTTATTAAATAAAGGGCAAAGATTAGAATATTATCTAATTATCGTGGCTTCTTAGATAGTTACTTTTTAGTAGATGAAAAGGACCTAACTTGTTCACTTTTGATAAGGTAGATGGGCGGGTAGGAAGCAAAGTGATGAGCTGGGGAAAGCATCAGGGTCTAAACAGCGTGGCAACTGCTCAGGGGCTAGAGGGAGCCAGGACCATCAGGAGGGCAAATGATTCAACCTCTCCAGCCTTCAGTTGTCTCATCTACAAATAAAGATATTAATAGCACCATTACATAAGGTAATATATGTATATTTGGCATTATGTCTGGCTTCTAAGAGCTGGAAAAAATGTGAGCTATTATTGTTGAAGTTAATAATGATAATAACAATAAAAACTGGTATTATTGGTAGTAATAGTAGTGGTGCCCTAAGAAGATTGGGTTAAGTGGAATCAAAACAATCATTACATGAGAGGGTAAGGAATTAAATAGGAAAGTGGGGAAGTGGTGGCAACACCAATCTTTGCTATGTTGTAACTTTGTCTGGGATTAGCTACAAGGGAAACATCCTGGCAGAGTGATTGCAGAGCCAAACATACGGGGTCTCAAACCTTGGCTCTGTCACTTGATAACATATGACTTTAGGAAAGTTACTGCATTTCCCAAAGCCTTGGGGTTTTTATTTGTCAAATGAAAATCATAATCATACCCGTATGAAGGTTGTACAAATCACATGTATGGGGCACACATAATGTACCCAGTGCCCAGCAAATATGTCCTCTCCTGCACCTGGCCAATCTCTTTCTCCTTCATACTATGGATGGCAGACTGCAAAATGAGGGATCCATCTGGATGGGTGAGAAATGTGAGAATTAGCATTGTGGGTTCTTTGTTAAGAGAAGAAAGATGTCACTAGCTCCCTTCCACCCTCCTCCCACTGGGGGAGCTGATGTGATGTACAGTCGGGCTGCTAAATGTTAGAGCTCGCACCCAGATTTAGATACAGCATGTAGTGGAATAATTTTGAATTCTCTGTAATGTGCTGCCACAAAATGGAAACCATCCAGTGAAAAGGAGCACAAAAATAGGTCTTCATGGAAATTTAACTATGAACATTCTGGTTTTGTACCTTAACATAAATAAAATCTAAGTATATTCCTTCTGCCAAAAATTTAAAATAATTTTTAAAAGCTATAAATTTTCCATCATCACATCAAGATAGTTATTATCTGATCTGAGTTATATGAAAAGATAAGTCATCCGTGATGGTCAAAACAAGTTTAGGAACCCTTCTCCATTTGGAATGTTACTTTTCTTGAAGAAAATCTAATTACATTAAAAAAGAACTTTCAAAATCACCCCATTTCTATTCTCAACATTATTGCTTTAAGGTCTTCTCTTTTTCTAAATTCATAGAATCCACTTCCTCTCATGCATTTCCATCTTAGTCCCCAGACTTTGATTTCTTTAGATGTTTTGAAATAGAACTAATAAGAATTTTGACATTTTAAGTACACTTTCTAAAAGCTCTCCTTCTGATTTATATAACTATTACTGACTCTGGTATGCAGTCATATGTCATTAGAAACTTAAATGTTTTCTATAATTATGTAAATTATATTGACAGCTTCCGGTAGGGTGCTTACATGTTACTGTTTGTCATTTGCAAAGTCCTGAAATGTATCAGATAACCGTTTTCAAATCAAACAGCTCTCAAGGAGTTCTTGCTGACTTGTTGCTTTCTTTGCCTGTAATGCTGAGTCCACTGTTTGTATCAGAAGCTCTTATGTAAATATATTCTCTCTTTTCTCCCCCTCTCCCCACAGACTTTTTTTTCCTATCTGAATGATGAGCAACTGATGCTCATTGACTTTGAGGAGCCCATGGTCAGATAGAGGGAAAAGTGGTCAGGTGCAGGTCAATAGCTTATTCCAACACACGTGGTAGATGGGTATTGTAATAAAGGTACAAATAGCAGCTACGACAGAGGAGAGAATGGCTAACTGCTCAGATGAGCTCAGAAAGCTCCACAAATGAAGGGATCTCTAATCTTGGTTTTGAAGTGTCAGTAAAAGTTTGATGAGTGAAGAAGTGGGGAGAAAAACCTCTGAGGCAGATGCACAGAGGGAGGCCTGACTGGGAAAGAGGGGGAGTTGTGGATGCCTAGGCCATGGGATGCAGGCACCCAGGCACTGGCCAAGACTGGAGGCCTGGGACACATTGGGAATTATGTGTGAAGGTCTTGAAAACCATACCAGGCAAGAAAAAAAACAGTTGTTTTTTTTTATAAAAGGGGTGATGAGATCCAAAATTTCAGAACATAATCAACAAGGTATAAAAGACGGTGCATATCCTCTTTGCTTTAAACAGCCTAGGATGATAATTCTTTCAAAACTGTAGAAGGAAAAATAATTGTCCTCCATTCCAATTATGCTTGGTTCACACAGAAAAGCATCCAATTGTTGTTGGGTGGCTCACAAAATGCTCCAAGCAATTTCTAGAGGCATTTGAAGAAAACATTATAATAAACATGGCAAAACCTCTGCTTAACAACCCAAAGCCCCAAGAAGGACTGTGGTCAACCACACTTCTGCACATTGATGCACAGTGACTTGGTCCCGCCACTCTCTGCTGCGTGCCCACATGGGGACCTGTTCTCCTGCCCTCTGCCATGGTGTGATGTGAGGACACTGCCACACCTCTGACAAATCTACAGGTGGGGACATGGCCTATCAAGCTTCTGCCATATCCACGTTTTATGGTGGTGTCAGACCATTTGGTGTGGTTAAGAAGGAATATTTGAGGCTAGGTGTTTTATAAAGAAAAAAATGTCTATTTGGCTCCTGAATCTGAGGTCTGGAAAAGTTCAAGATTAAGCATCTGATGACAGCCTCAAGCTGTTTCTGCTCATGATGGAAGTGAAGGGGGACCAGCTCATGCAGAGATCACAGGGAGAGAGAGGAAGCAAGAGAGAGTAGGGGGAGAGGCCAGGCTTTTTTAACAACCAGCTGTTGGGGAACTCTTGTGGGAACTAACAGAGTAAGAACTCACTCAGCCCCTCCACTCCCAGGGAGGGCATTAATCCGTGTATGAGAGATTCACCTCCATGACCCAAACACCTCTCATTATGCCCCTCATTAGGCACCTCCAACACTGGGGATCAAATTTCAAAATGAGGTTTGAAGGGGTCAACTATCCAAACAGTAGCAAGTGGGCATGATCTACTTTACCTATGCCTCCTCTAAGAACTGAGCCCTGAGGGAGTAGTTGTTCTCAGTCCTACAAGTGATGGGGTTACAGAAATAGTTACAACAATGTGGTGGTAGTGATGGTGGTTGTAACAGAAGGGGAAGAGAGGTGTTTAACTCCAATTTTAGTTGAGATCATGGTTGAAGATGTTGATGAAGGAAAAGTGAAAGAGACAGAAAGCTTTAAAAATGGATTAAGTAATAAATGGGAGAATATATAAATAAATGCATAATAAATCATGACTCAGATAAGTAAATAAAAGCTTTAAAGTAAGAAAGAGGGAAACACAAGAGAGAATATTTTTAAAATAAGGAAGAAAAATAAAGTCAATAGGAAGACAAATCAAAGAGATAACATGAAGAGGTAAACAATGAAAGATCTATATACAGGGGATGCCAAAATGAGGGGATGAGCAGGTATGCACATTTTAAGAAAGGGGGAAAAACTGTATTAAATTTGTAATACGCAAGTCACATTTGACTTCTGCAATACAAGAAGTGCTCACTGTGACTTGTATTCATTTTTTATTGTCAGCAGATATTGAGTATTACAATTTTAATATAATTTTTCCCTTTCTTAAAATGTGTATACACTTTTAAAGGCACTCCCTGTACGTCTATGTATATATACCAGTCTCTCAAGAAGCTATTTATCTTCCCCACATGCTTTTGAATATTCTTGATGAGTAGAGTTTGGTAGAGGAAGAAGTCACAGCTTGAGACTCTAAAGAGATGAGCGTCTCCTTTTCAGTCTATTCAAACCATTTGCTTACGTCATTAGGGCTTTATCTTCGGGAAATCTAACCCATGTGATAAAACACTAACACTTTAGTTTAAAGTCACATCTGCCTATATTCCACGGCTTCTTCCTGGGAATGGGGCTGGGGGCGGGGGTGGAGGTGGAAAATCACATTTTCTAATCTTGTGGAAACACAGAGAAGAAAATTTGTTGTAAGTGAAAGTCTACAACCTTGTCTTGGCCTGGAACTTTACCAGACACTCCCTGAAGGGGTGGCTCCTGTCACTTAGCCTAAGATCATTCCCATTACAACGTTTCAGGTGACTGCTGTCCCGTGGAAAGACACTGTGGGGCTTCAAGAAGACTCAGAGAGCCAGATGTACTTAGGATGGGTTTTGTACATCCTCAGCCCCCAGTGAAGGAGAGCACTGCTCACTTTTCTTCCTCTCTCGACTGCACAGGACAGCAGGGAGGCTCGCGATTAGCACGGGGCAACCTATTCATCAGCACCACACAGGGGTCCTCGAGTTAAACAGCAGTCACCTCTCCTCAAGACACAGTGTGAACAACCCTCCTGCTCAGCCCTGTGAACACACAAGTATGCAGAGGAACAAAGGGAGAGCCCACAGCCAAACACCACTGGGAAGAACATGAGGCATAATGCTCTGGTCCCCTCGGTGTGGGTACACAGGGGCAGCCCCCTAATGACACGCTGAACCGCCAGCACGGTGCTGCCCGGCCACCCAGCCAGATCCAACAAGAGGCACCAGGCCTCCGAGAGCTGCTACCCTACCAACCCCCTTATTTGCAGCCCTGGGCAATAACAACTTTTCACAAATCAGAAGACCAACATGAAGTAATATTATTCCAGCAGGGAAGCTATTTCTGCTCCCAGGTCCCAGTACAAAGAAACATAAGAAAGAGCTGCCGATTCTAAAGATTTAGAAAATTATCAGGTATGTGAGCAACTATGACTATGGCTCAGAACTGGATGGAGAGAAAGATGGGAGAGTTTTCAAACAAGCCTCTTACCTTTTTGTCACTCAGGCCAGAAACCTGGTCCACATATTCCTCTTGGATCATGAAGGCAGCTAAGTTGGCAGTGTAGCTGGCCAGGAAGATGACAGCAAAGAAGGCCCACACCGACACCATGATCTTGGAAGTGGTCCCCTTCGGGTTCTGCACAGGCACGGAGTTGTTAAACACCAGGCCCCACAGCAACCAAATAGCTTTGCCGATGGTGAAAGACGGGCCCCCTGGCTCTGGCAGGAAAAGAATGACAAGGACAGGAGTCAAGTCAGAGTCATTAGCTCTACTGAAGCCTGTAAAACACTAAGAGCTGGTACGTCCCTGCTCAGAGCGGGAAGCCTTTCCCCTGAAACTGAGCCATTTTATATAGATAGCTGTTTAATTCAAGGGCTGTATCTCTCTCTTCCCTAAGGAGATTAGAAGAGGGTTCCTTAGGAGAAACCAAGGATGTGCAGGACCTTTCTCCAGCTAATAGCTATGACTCAGGCTGGCCCTGGAGAAGCCGCCTTCCAGCCCCCATATACTAGACCATCAATATCATGAGTAACAAAGGCTGACTATTACTCTTGGGTCATTAGGACAATTTTTTCTAAGTTTTGTATTTCTATCTACCAGGAAAGCATTTTAACTTCCAAAAACTTCAGCAAGAATTGTGTAAGATCTTTTTAAATCTCCTCCAAGTCTACTCGCAATGATGCTGGGTGGCTTTCCACGTACTTTCTCCTGATTTTTCTCTAACTTCTAGCACTTATCACTGTTTCAAAGACAACCCTGACTCTACCTCCATGCTAACATTCCCCAAGTGGTTTCCTGCAGGAGTAGCTTCTGTGTATGAGAACATCAGAAAGCCCAGAGAAGGGGGCATAGACTCCTGGCCCAGCCACACGTATCTGAGGATGCAAAGGTAGCTGACATTGACTTTAACTTCCTTCCACCCAATTTTACACAGACAGTGCGAGGACTTCTGTCCGCAATGTGTTGTGACCTCACTGCTGTTTCTGGTTGTTAGTGGTGAAATCTTGCCTGCTGTCTCGATCTCCACATAGGCCCTCCTCTGCAGAAATCAACATCTGCCTACATAGTTTTACAACATATTAGCACAGGTCTTAGGATGTTCTCTGTGAGCCCGAGAGCATCTGCTCAGCCCACTAAATCATCAGGGACTACACATGTCGAACCTGATACCTAACTGTGCACGCACATCTGTGCGCGCAGACCTTATTTCATGCAACAGATGTGTAACTGAAAAGTTGTTTATAAATCAGTTTCGCAAATTGTAAAATGCTCCAAGGAGACTTGATATTTAAAGTGGCCCCATGTTGAATTCCTTTATGAAGACAAACATCCTCTGGTAAAGTGAGCAATTGTAGGCTCTTGCTATGAGCTTTGCACATCTGGATTTTAACCTCCTGGTTTGTTCAAGGGTATGCATGTGGGGGTGCGCACTAACTTCACGTTGTCAACTTATGTATGTCCTCCAGTGATTCCCAGATGTTTCACTTCTTCCCCAGGCTGAGATATAGGTCCTGGCTTCTGGATGGCCCTTTAGCGCAGGGGCTTTGAAAGCCCCTGACTATCCCATACTGTGGAGACACCCAGAATCCCACCCCAAAATATACAAACCACATCAAAAGAGATCTACACTCAGAAATGGTTCCATGAAATAGCGATGCACTGTCTGGACTGCAAAGTCAACAGAAGCACGAGGGGAGCTTTTACCAAGTACTGCTCCCTGCATCCTACCCCTCAGAGAGTCTTTTTAATCGGTGTGGGATGGAGCTGGTTATTTTAACATGCGCCCAAAGTAGAAAATCACCATTTTGACTCATATAATGGCCCAAGACTTAGATTTAGTGAATCAGAAAATGGGGTCTAAGCACCTTTGTCTCATTTATACCCCCTAGATAATCCTTATGTGAATCTAGGGTTAAGAAATTTTCCTCTTGGGGCTAAAATTCCAGGCTAGAGCTCACATTCTGGAAAGGAAAAGACTCACAGAAGGTGGAATATTTCTTAATCCTGGGGTTCTCAGGAAATTTGAGGGGAGCTATTTATAAGGATCTTGTGGCTCCCTGCAGAAATCTAGTGAATATTTAAAAATTTTCATAAACACCTCAATCACATGAGCAGCCCTCCTATCTCTGGGCCTACCCACTCAAGAAACCAGACTGTCCCCAAAAGTAGTTATGGGTGAGAGTTAGTCTCCCCCACCCATGCAAACTTTTATACTCTCTGGCAAGGGAGTTGGACGGGGGCATATGCTTTGGAGGTCTTATAGCTCATTTGTGATCCTCATTTGGCTGTGGAAATTCTACCAGCTACAAACCACCTGCATACACCCTGGAGCAAACTATTTTTCCTTATTCTTAACATGTGTGTACAATCTGCCTCGTCCATCACATCTGTTCTGACAAACTGCCCACAGCCTAAGGTTACCAAAATAGTTTCCTGTGACATATTTATGCTACCCATGTCTACTACAAGTCTTTCCTCTCCTTTACTTAGGGGCAGAACTGGGCTTGGGGCTAGGTATGAACAGGAGAGGGAACATATGGAGTCAAATTCATATCCTAATTAGGATATTTGTAAAGAGTCGTGAAACTGGTGACCTAGAAAGCTGAGGGTTCCTTTTAAGAAGTGGATAAGCAAGAGAGGAGGCAAATAACAAATAAATCAAAAAGGGATTTAGAATTAAGAACTAGAAACAATGCACAAATGCGGCAGATCCTGTTGGCCTTACCTCTGCCATCAGCGAGGCACCTGTTGTAACCCACAGGGCTGAAGTACTCAAAGACAAAGACAGCCACGGCTGAGACGATGAGCAGCATTACAAACATCATCACCCACACGTCCGCGCTAAATGGCTCTGGGGAAGGAGAGAACATGGCACGAAAAGGGTTAAAACTGAGAGCAACGAACTCCCATTAATTCACACATTCATGGTCACATATCCTTGTGCTCCCCCAGACACCTATTTTGCTGGGTGGGAGCAATCCACAAGTGTGCATGCCTTCAAGGAGCCAGGGCCTGGGGTAGAGCCCTAATGAGCAAGTCAAGGTGTTTATTCCTTCCGAATATATGAGGAACTGTGAACTTTTCAGGCTGTAAAGATAGGTTCTGCCATATTGGACCAATGTCTGGGCCATTTAGTGAATGGTGTAATTGAAAGAAGTACTAGGTATGGAGCCAGTGAGTCACATGAGACTCACAGATGTTCCCACCTATATGGCCACACCACCCAGTGAGCCTGGAAAAAACCTTTTCTAGTGCTTCTGAGTCTTTCAGACACATTCATTCTTGATAGATTTACCTGTTATTGCAGAATTGAATTGGTTCATTAACAATTATATATATGTGCAATCAATAATTGACCCCTTTTCCTCTTTGTATCACTTCCCTTAAAATTCCCCACCTAGTTGAATTTTTTTTCCACCCACTTCGATGGGGTAGATTTTATTAGACATCCTTAGGGTAGAAGAATATAATTCAATATTAGAAAATCTACCCATATTGAATATCTGTGTCTGCAACAGCAAAATTTAATAGGTGCCAAGGGAACAGGCATAGCTGTAATTTGCAAAACAACCACAATCTATCCCTTATTACCAGGTGACAGGCTGCATGGGACAGGACTGGAGAAGATAGTAAGAATCTTCTCCACACGTGCTTTCTTTAATATCTTTAAGTCATTTTAGCTGAATCCCTTACAGTTGAGCAAAATATCTATCTGGCTTAAAAGTGTCCAGAAATTGGACAATATATTCCAGAAATCATGATACAATTCTCCCCCAACTGTGTCTCAAAATAGTTCTGGCCTTTTTAGCTGTCACAGCACGTTGTAACTTCATAACTAAGTGAATTAACATGCTGTTTCCTCCATCTTCCAAATCATTAATAAAGGCGAAGCTTATAAAAGGGGGAAAAAATGACTGAAAATTAGAAAATATATTTCTTACTCTGAAACCCACTTTATTACTGAACTCCCTAAGGAATTATAGAAGCCTGGCCACTTAATCAATTTTAAAAAGATTTTGAAAAAGCCCCAGAGCTGAACACACCAACTGTGAATTGCAAAATCTTTCAATGGCAGCCAGAGAGGGGAGGGTGGAAGGTACAATTCAAAACCTCTACACACACCCTTGACTTTAATTGCCTGCATTTCTACCCTGATTTCCCTTTTGTCTAAGATTGGAAAACGAGTGAGTGAAAGCATCACTTCTATAGTCTCCTTCCCACCATGAAGCCCAGGGAATCTTTTCATACATAAAATATGACAGACATTGCTATTGATCTTTACAAGTTGAAAAGTACCTTCACCACATACTATATATAATCTTTCTAATGGCCCTTTCCTTATGAGATTGCCATAACTATTTTAGAACTGTGGAAACTAGGATTGAGAGGTCAAGGTCCTTCCCAAATTCTCATGCAGAAGGTGGCAGGGTCAGGTTATGAACTGAGATCCTCTGAGGTAAAAAAAAAAAAAAAAAAGTGCTTTCCCCATTGTATTATGTTGCATCTTTGTCTTTGCCCCCACATGTGGCTCCTGGGCTAGGGGCTGAACCCTGAAATGGCGTCATATATAAGAACACAGTCTCTGAAGGCTACCACAGCTAGAGTTGAATCCTATAGCTTCTAGTTACCATAGAAAATGGCTTAACATGTCTAAGAGTCAGTTTCCTAAGCTATAAAATATATATTTTAATAGTATCAATGAATTAATATAACCAAAAGATATATGTGGTACTTCACATGGTAGGTGTCCAATTCATATTGGCTTCTATTATCCCTACAATTAATTAACTGCTCATCCTTTGGACACACAAACACACCCTGCTTGGATTTTTTCTATCGTTTTCCAGGGAAAGGCTATACCCATGCACCACCAGTTCTTCTATTCGGAAGTTAAAGTTAGTGCTATAACAACAGGGTTAAAGTTAGAATGCAGTTTTCTTTGTAACTTCTCATGTTTTAATTATCCACATGAAGGGAAAAAAAGAAAATAAATTACACATGGCAGCTACAAGGATTAATGCATACAGTGTGTACTATCTACTAACATTTCACCTAAAAGCAACAAAACTAGAAGTTGCTTTACTATGAGCAAGAAGATTAGCTAAAAAACTTGAGTAATTTTATAGAAAAATTCTATGGAACCAATAATTCTCCTTTGCAGAACATTAATTAAATTAATTCCCTGTGGATAAGGCTTAGAGAAATGTTAGTCAATGATTTATCTAATATCCCCATTAAAAGACGCTGACGTGCCTTAGAGTTATGGTCCCCATCCCCTGGGACATAGACCATGGTCTATTAGAAACTAGTCTGCACAGCAGGAGGTGAGCAGAAGCAAGTAAACAAAGCTTCATCGGTATTTACAGCCACTCCCCATTGCTGGCATCACAACCTCAGCTCCATCTCCAGTAAGATGTGGTGACATTAGATTTTCATAAGAGCACCAACCCTATTATAAACTGCACATGTGAAGTTGCTCTTTGTGAGAATCTAATGCCCACCCCCATCCCTGGTCCATAGACAAATTGTCTTCTATGAAATGAGTCCTTGCTACCAAACTGGTTAGAGACTTCTCCTTTAGAGAGATTGTTGCCTTAGAGAGATTTTGACTTATCTAAGGGTTTACAGCTTGTAAACCAAATGACCAAATCAGGCATCTCATCCCCCAGCCAAATGTTCTACTGTCAAGTTTGAAATTTTATTTTCCAACTCTTTGCTCCATGGTTCCTGTAAAAAATATGGGGTATGCAAGAAAAGAACAAGTGATCCCATCTCAGGGTGGGCAAGGGACTTGAAGAGAAACTTCTCTGAAGAAGACAGGCGCACAGCCTACAGACATATGAAAAAATGCTTATCATCCTTAATCATCAGAGAAATGCAAATCAAAACGACTTTGAGATATCATCTAACTCCAGTAAGATTAGCCCACATCACAAAATCCCAAAACCAGAGACGCTGGCATGGATGTGGAGAAAAGGGAACACTTCTACACTGCTGGTGGGAATGAAAACTAATATGTTCCTTTTAGAAAGATGTTTGGAGAACACAGGGATCTAAAAATAGACCTGCCATTCAATCCTGCAATTCCTCTACTAAGTGTATATCCAGAAGACCAAAAATCACATTTTAACAAAGATGTTTGTACCAGAATGTTTATTGCAGGCCAATTCATAATTGATAAATCATGGAAGAAGCCCAAGTGCCCATCAAACCACAAATCGATTAATAAATTGTAGTGTATGTACACCATGGAATATTATGCAGCCTTAAAAAATGATGGAGACTTTACCTCTTTCATGTTTACATGAATGGACCTGGAACATATTCTTCTTAGCAAAGTATCTCAAGAATGGAATAAAAAGTATCCAATGTACTAGGCCCTACTATGAAACCAATTATAGCCCAAGAATATGGGCAAAGGGGATAGGGAGGAGATGGGAGGGAGGGAGCATGGGTAGAGGGAGGGTGATTGGTGGAACTACACCTACGGTGCATCTTGTAAGGGTACATTTGAAATTTACTAAATGTAGAATACAAATGTCTCAACACAATAACTAAGAAAATGCCGTGAAGGCTATGTTAATCCGTTTGATGAAAATATTTCAAATCGTATATTAAACCAGCACATTTTACCCCCATGATTGCATTAATGTACATAGCTATGATTTAATAAAAAAAGAGAGAGAGAGAAAAAAATATGGGGTATGAGCTCACAAAAGACCTCATCTAATTGAAATCTTGGCCTCATCGCACCTGGTCTTACACCACATCTGAGGCTTTTGACATTTAAGTGATGCTGGGGGGTGGGAAAGGAAAGGAGAACATGGTACGGGGAGGGACAGGGTTGGGTGGGAGAAAGAATCAGATCAGTGCAATCTGGCAAAGCTTCAGAAAATTCATGTGAAAACAGGAAACCTGTTTTGGTAGCATGGAGCTCAATTCTTGAAGATAATTAAAAATAAATAGATATTTCAATGGTTCTAGAATTAGAAATGATTACCAGCAAGAAGCATCCTCAGAGAAATGCCTTCTCCTTTGAATAAGAAACTGAGTCCCAAGATGGAACAAATCTATTCAAGATCAAATGCTGAGATATAGGATTATAGTAAGCTCTCGCATCACCAACCCAGAAGTGCTTTCTTCCTTTTTTTCTGGGTGTTCTTCAGTTTTCACATTAATGAGTGATCAGTTTTGAAGTTACCCCCAAATGCAGTCCCTGGTTGAGTTAAGATCCTAGCAAACCACCTGCTGGCTGAAAGAGCCTGGTCAGGTGCTCCTTATCCCCTCTCCCCATGCTTATGTCCACTTCTTTCCACTAGCAAATACAATACTTACCTAAGAAGGCAGAAGGTGAGACAGTCCCGTTGCTGCGTGACACCATGACACTGATGCCGGTCTCTATGAAGGGCACAGAGAAGTCAACCACCTCCGATCGCTCCTCATTGATGGTGAGTGACCCCACGGCCATGTAGGCCCTCTTCATGACCACCTGAAGAGAAGGGTGCAAGGCTTGAGTCAGAACATTCAGAAAGGTAGGGGACCACCAAGAGGAAAACACTAAAACGCTCATGGCCCAGCAGGGATTTCCTTTGTATAGGGGGAACAGTATATCCTATTTACTACTTTAAATGTTCTGAAATTCAGAGAATGAGTGTATTTTCAAAATTTTGTTTTAAGTAAAATGAATTAATGAGAAGTGGAGCTGCCCCTTAATTCCTGACACTCACCTCTCCAATCATCCCATTCCAGGTTCCATTGATCTTCTTCCCATGTTTGCCATTGGTAACCAAGTAAAGGTCATAGGTGAACTTCACAGATTTAGAAATTTTCTTAAGGATGTCGATACAGAACCCCTTGCAGCATTTTTTGATGTAACCTGGCTCCTCATCTGTTTTATTCCTAGTGAAATAAAGAAATAAAAAAATGGGAAAAAAGGCTTTGTATAAGAGGTAAAATATTACCCTTTGTCATTAAAACACTAAACCTAAAGCAGGCCCTCTTCATAGCTCAGCCCAATGAGTGACAAAATAAATCAGAGTACGGAACTTCAATATTCTCTTTATCTCATCACATCAAGCCATGCTTTCTCACAATTTTTAATGCTCCTTTGGGGTATAATATATATCCCGAAAGGGTATATATCTGAAGGGTTCAGTTGGATGAATTTTCTCATACTGGATTTACCCTTTTAACCAGCACCTGAATCCAGATGCAGAAAAGTTTCAGCATTGGAAAGGCCTCTTACCCTCCTTTTTTAGGCAATTCCCAATAAGAAGTACCATTCTCTTGACCTTAATAGTATGGATTAGTTTTATCTATTTCCCAAAGTGGTTCTACATTTCAAAATTTCAGGACATGATGGCCTGAAAAAACATATTTCAATAACCAAAATTAACTTAAATCTCCATAAACATGACATCCTGGTCATTGAGGCCAGGCGAGGCCAAAGGCACTTTAGTACAGGAAGACAGCAGTTATTTCCCCAGGTCATGATCTGCACAGAGCCGGACAGCAGACCACAGGGCTGCCAGTAATTCTGTAGCTCAATAGCAACTGGAAACTAGAGATGATGCCTAATTTATTCTCTGCCTCAGGTCCCAGGCAACCCAGGCACATCAAATCTGATTCTCCCACGTCACCCGGAGCCACTGGGGAGGTGCCATACTCAGTCACTATGCGTTTTTGGCAGGGGACCGTGTTCCTCATGCAGGTTCCACTCAGAGGGTCCACACTCTCTACAATGACGAATGGTGCCTCTTCCAGGGTCACAATGCTCAGGTGATCATCCTCCTGCTCTTCGGTCTCAGGACACATTCGGGGCCACACATAGTACTTCATCTGCAGGGACTTGTCTTTCCACTTTCCCACCTGCACAAGGATGAACACGTGACTCAGAAATCACTGGCCACAACGTAACAGTCGATCCTCGCATCGACTGCATCTGACCAGAAAGCTGTCAAACAAAGGCCGGCAGCATAGGCGTCGTGGGTAATAGAAAGAGGAATATTTTTTAAACCACATGCCCCAGATGAAACTATTGAGTCCAAATCTAAGAAATGCAACACATTCATTTGTTCACCCACTTACCAACATTACGTGAGGACCAATGATGTGTGGGCACCCGCTAAGCCCTGTGCCTCAAAGAAGCATCATTCTGCCCTTCAGCAAGCTCACACTGAGTGAAGGGGTCAGAAATGTCAACTAACGTTTGCTGAGCTGTGTGGTAAGTGCTAAACTGAAGCTGTACCAAGTGCCGTGAGGATGCCCGAGTTTCCTGTGTTATGTGTGGCTGTCGTTTTTCTTCTACTTAACTGTAGCAGGGAGCATGATGATGAGAGCAGCAAATAGCTTTGGAAAGGTCAACAGAATGATGGGAGCAAATGAGCCAGAAAGATGTGTTTTGGATGGAACAGAGGTCTAGTGGGGAGCTGAGGGGAGAGCTAGGTGGACCTGAATCAGAATAAAATAGCAAGTCAGGATTAAACAGTATTGACATAGTTGATCTGGGAAGGGAGTGTGGTTGGGCGGGAGATGAATCCACAGGTCCGTGCAAGATGTGCACCTGCTAGGCTGGGTGAAGCCTGGGAATGAAATGGAGAGATCTCTCTGTGAGCTAACACATATGGCCACATTGGCGGGGTACCCCAGCACCCAGGAGCATCTCCCACACAGATTCCAATGTGAAGGGTGGGTACCCTGAGCTAGGCACATGCTGGATTACTGCCAACCACCTGGAGAAATACATAGGTTCCATTAGCTTTCAGAAGAGCAGTTCATTCTTATTTTTATAACAGAACCAACACGACCTTATTGGTGGATTCTTATTCTCTCTCTGCCATTGAGTTTAATGGAGGAAGAGAGAACACTTTTAAATTTTCTGTAACTGAGCATCTTCAATTATGTCAAGGTATTATGGATCGCAAGCTCCTGCATTTTCTCAACCTATGATTTCCTCCATGCAGCAAATCAGTAGAACAGGTGAGGCACCAGGAATAGAAAACCTCTTCATTATTAATTGCAGAAATCAATAAGAAGCCACAAGTCAGCAGCACTTCATAAACTGGCAAGCAAATAAGCTTGGATTTCCATATTAATGCAAAACTCAAACTCCCTTTCTTTGGTTCTTTGGCCAGTGATGTGTGGAGACACTGCCATTGTGTTATTGCATCACTCATCACTATGACCTGGGCAAGGCTGTGGCATCCTGGGCTATTTTATTTGGCACCCTGTAGCCCCTCCTTGGCTGCTGCTGGTTGGTATTCTTCCAAATATATAAATGATATTTTGGTTCTGTGTTCAAAATTATGCACTGGACCAAACATTTTCTTTCATTTCTAGACAGTTTTCTCTGTAAGGATTTTGGTATAAGTTTGTTTTTCCTCTTGTTGCTACTATTTCTTTTTTCTTTTCTTTTTCTTTCTTTCTTTCTTTCTTTTTTTTTTTTTGAGGCAGAGTCTCACTATGTCATCCTTGGTAGAGTGCTATGGCATCACAGCTCACAGCAACCTGCAACTCTTGGGCTTAAGTGATTCTCTTGCCTCAGCCTCCCCAAGTAGCTGGAACTACAAACACCTACCACAACGCCTGGTTGGTTTTTGTTTGTAGTTGTCATTGTGTTTGGCAGGCTCAGGATGGATTTGAACTCACCAGCTCTGGTGTATGTGGCTGGTGCCCTAGCAGCTGAGCTACAGGAACTGAGCCAAGACCTCTTATTTCTAAAGCATAACTTTCTAAATGACTTCCCAGCTATGTGGAGTTATGAATATCCTCTTGCCAGTGGTTGGGGGCAGATGGAGTTTAGAAGAGGGGAGGCCCAGGCCCATGCTGCTGGCTCACCTCCATCTCTAAGCAGATGTATTTGCCCCAGTGGCCAAACTGGTATTATTTTCTGTGTGTTCAATAATGTGAAGAAGTTTGGGAAATTCTAAAATACCCACTTTTATTTATTGTTTTCATTCCTATCATCTTCACTTCTTTTGATTTTTTTTTAAATCCAAATCTATTCTCTTCTCTTTTTATCGCTAATAGCCTAGCCTAATGTGGTCTGGTAGTTCATTCTGAGATTATTGCAAGAAACTTTACACCTCACATGAAATAGACCTCACAGTCCATCATGGACACTGTCACCAGATGGCTTTCTTTTTTTCTTTTCTTTTTTTGAGACAGAGTCTCATTTTGTTGCCTTCGGTAGAGTGCTGTGGCGTCATAGCTCACAGCAACCTCCAACTCTTCGGAAGTGAGTCTCTTGCTTCAGCCTCCCAAGTAGTTGGGAATACAGGCGCCCGCCACAACACCTGGCTATTTTTTGTTGCAGTTGCCACTCCTGTTTTAGGTGGCCAGGGCCGGTTCGAACCTGCCACCCTCAGTATATGGGGCTGGCGCCCTACCCACTGAGCCACAGGTGCTGCCACCAGATGGCTTTCTTAAAACACAACTTTACCATATAATCTGAATTTGAAAATTTCAACGATCTCTCACTGCCTTCAGGATGGTGCCCACCTTCTCCCCTTGCTGCTCAAGATCTATACTTTGAGCTTACCCTACCTTAATACAGTTAACGTCACTGTTTTCATTCATGAATCCTTTGTTCAAGAAAAAGGAAGTTGTTGGTATTAGAAGCTAACATAGGTTAATAAGAAACAGATTGCAACAAGCTAGCTACATTTTCTTTATTTTTTTTTAATATCTGTACCAAAAAAAAAAAATGCTGCAGACATAGCATTTTGGCAGAGTTTCTCATGACACTCTTGCAAATGAGATGAAATATAACATGGATTATTGCATACTTTGATAGATTTAAAAGGAGTTAAAGGGCCAACATAGGTCTCTCTCAAATGACATGTCAGAGGACTCTGCTTTTAGAACAGAGTGGCCTGCATAATGTTTTAGAAAACAAAATAGAAGTCATGCTCACAATATTGCAGGTAGCACAAAACTAGACAAGCTAGAAGGCTGCATTTCAGAATCGAGTTTGGAAAAGATCTGAATGAGCCAGAATGATGGACCAAATCAAATGGAATGAAATTTAATAGTATTTACACTTAAAGTCTAGCATTTAGATGTTGAAAAAGTAACTGCACAGTAAGTAATAGTGTAATAGTATTTACACTTAAAGTCTAGCATTAAGTAACTATTTAAAAGTAGACATTTTGATCAACAGTAGTCTACAGAAGAAATTGCAATAACCAGTGGTGTATTTATAGACTTACAGGGTCTAGTACAGTGGTTCTCAACCTTCCTAATGCCGTGACCCTTTAATACAGTTCTTCATGTTGTGGTGACTCTCAACCATAAAATTATTTTCATTACTACTTCATAACTATAATTTTGCTACTGTTATGAATTGTAGTGTAAATATCTGATATGCAGGATGTATTTAGGCACCTCTGTGATAGGCTCGTTTGACCCCCCAAAGCGTCACGACCCACAGGTTGAGAACCGCTGGTCTAGCACATGGGGTGAAGGGAGGTCACCAATGATCCTACCCTGCACTGTGTTCATCATGCCACAGCTGGAAAACTGGGTTCTGATCCTGTAAGTCTGTAATCTACAGATTTTTATGATTATATCATTCCGTATTTCCCCAAAAATAGTTTTTCTTTTTTACATAGTTCCCCTCTAGCACACCCCTTCCCACCATGTTAGCCAGATCCTATCTTTGCTTCGGTGTCAATTCAATTCAACCAACAATAATTAGGCACCAATCCTGTGCCAGGCACTGGGCTATTTGCTAGATATAAGAGTACCAGGTACAATTATTGAGGACCTAGATGTTCTGGGCACCAAACACATCTAGGAATCTCATTAATCTTCACAGCAAGCTGTGTGATAGAGACTCACATTTAATGTCTCATTTTACAGATGCCTATGGAGGGGTTTGATGCCTTTTCCAAGATTCTCAGTAAGTGACTACAGTGTTGGGATGGATGCTGAGCAGTCTGACTCCAGAGTGTAGGCTTCTACCTATGACTCTGCACTGCTGCTCTGACCAGGGAGGGTTAAGACATAGTCCCTGTCCTCCAAGGATAGTCTAGAGGGGAAAGATACCATTTACTGACAATAATATCAAGTTAGCCTCTGGTAATTACATGAATAAAAGGTATAAATAAAGTACTGTGGCATTCAGAGCTGAAGTGATTATTCCCAAAAGAGTCAGGGAAAAGCCTCCCAGAGACCCTTAGCTTTGAGCTGGGGGATAAGTGATAGCTCATTAGGTGAAGAGTTCTTTATACACCAAGGCAAGAGCAAGAGCAAAGGGGCAGAGCAAAGGGGCAACACCTGCTGGGTGGGAAAACCTCCGCCCATCCTGCATAGCTGCAGGGTCCAAGGGGAGGGGTGACAAGGCCTAGCTCAGTTCTCTTCCTCCTTCCAGGCCTGTTAACTTCACCTGGGCAATCCCTGTCGCTCTGGAGAGCCAAGTGCACTGTGTTCATCTCTTGCCAGCTCCCTCTTCAAGGGCATCAGGTTGGTAGCCTGATACTGGCATGGGCACAAACTGGGGCTTCCTCTGCCCCCTCACCACCAACTGTTAACAATGACCAGAACACCACTGTCTGCAATAATCAAACCATTCACTATTTCATGATTTGCCACCTTCTGCAATGATTTTTTTTTTAACTTTCCAAGAGACGTATGCTCTAAACTAAATTCTAAACATGTCCCAGAGACAGAACTACTCATGCGTTTCGGAGTCCATGGCCAAATTTCTAAAACTTTCTGAGTCTCAGTTTCCACATCCATAAAAGAGTAAGTGAATGGCTTTGTAAGGTGTCTTCCCCGTAATTACACGATCCCATCATCTCTGCAGGGCAGAGGCAGGGGTTCTCTCCTACACTCCCTACAGAGTAGAGCCCAATTGAAAAGGGGTCCCTGGTGGTCCTTTCCTATAGGGAAGGCAGTGTCTGATTTGTTTCTACAAAAGATCAGCTTGTCTTTTTATTGTCTTAATTTTTCAAGGATGCGTGCAACAAGAAGGAGCTGCTAAACTCCTGAGGACTGAAGAGAGAAGAACTTTTTTGAAAATAAAATCTACTATGAATATGAAATTCCCAGTGCCAATAAGCAGGGTTCATGTTAAAAAAAATTAGATAGTTACCTCAAATTCTTTATGGAGCAATGTGGGTCAGAAATGAGTTTTTAAAAACCAAAACTGAAGCTAAATGAATAAGGAAATATTTCTGCAGATATGTTTCAGATAATCCTTCTTTTACATGGGAAGAAGAATGGTGAAAATATTATAAATGGAAAAGTTTGAAAGAGCAATGAAAAATAGTAAACAGAGAGAGAGAAATCCAAGACGTTGACAGTAAAAATTGCCAGTGCTTGTCCAGGACATCGGGAATAGTGTGAGTCTCTAGTCCTGGAAATGCAGAGAGCAGTACGAAATGGGGTTAGCAGGAGAGATTGCAGATACACACAGAGAGAAAAAGTGAACGAAGAATTTATAGTCAAGATTTAACTATGATCAGGAAACGATCTTAAGAAATTACGTAGAAAATGACTGCAAAGTACTCTGCATTCCTTCGAGAGAAACCCTGAACAAACACCGTTACCAGGAGCGCATTTAATAATAACAACATCTGTCTATAAAAAATTCCGTTATCTGCCACTCTAACAAAAGAGATCTCTCGAGGATTGAAACCATCTTTCTCAAGAGAAAGAAGAATCTTTGCTTAGTTTTCTCCGAGACACATGGAGTCATGTGTGAGGATACCGTATCTGGTTGGGTTCTCGAGGTACAAAGTGTACCCCAGCACAGCCGGGAACTTCTCCTCAGAAGAAATTACGCTTCATAGACCTACGTCAGGTTACGGTGGAATTGGCCCATAAAGCTTCTCTTATGAAAATTCTAGGGAACCAAGGTGTGGTGACTTTTGACTTCAAAGTCCTCCTTCTGCTAACGGAGTCCCTTCCTTACCACCAGTGAAACTGGCACCAATTAGCACCTTGACAAGGCCACGCATAAAAAAGGACCATAGAGACCCTGTTCCTCTCTGAAAGGCCCCGACTTTGTCCCTTTGCCATAAACAGTTGATGTGTGCAGCAGGGTGCACGTGTCATTGTGAAGAAGGGAGAGGGGGCCCGGGCAGGGCACTGCTGCCGCCTCAGTCCTTGCACAGATAAGCGAAGGACATCGGTCTCCTCGGGCTGCCTCTCTCATCTGCACAGAAAGTCATTTTTTAAGATCCTGGAACAAAAGCACTTATTAGAGCCTCTTTAGGCGTCAAAGGTTATTTTTCAAAAATCAAAGCGTTTTTGTTTCTTGCTTGAGATGACATCTGGATCTAACACGAAACACTTGCTGCTTATTTTAAGCCTTCATCTGACTTTTTAAAAATGCAAAATTTAAAGCTACATGTATTTCCCCGAGCGAAGAAGGAACAGGCAGAGTCTCGGCAATGCAGCCCGAATTCTGCATCCCGTTTCGTACCAAAGTGATGCCAAATCCCATGGCTGTCCCCAGCCAAGTGTTGATGCTGCCCCTAGGCAGGCCAGAGACTCCTAACAGAGCAACAATCTGGGAACAGGAGGACTCTGTCATTTGTCTGTCCCCCAAAGTTGTACATCTTCACTCTAAGGATGGTTACAGTCTGAATGGGTGATAATACTTCATTTTGCTCAATCTTTATTTATTTATTTATTTATTTGCATTCACCTGTCCATATGTTTTGTGCAGCTATAATAGAATACCACAGACTAGGTTATGTGTTTTAAAAAAAGAAATTTACTTCTCATACTTCTGGAGGCTGGCAAGGCCACTATCCAGGTGGCAGCATTGAATGAGAGCCTTCTTGCAGCAACGTCCATGGCAGAAGCAGAAGGGCAAGGGGGCACTCCAGTGAGCGGGAAAGGGCTGAGCTTGCATTTATTATATTATAGTAAATCCACGCTATAACCAACCCACTACTGTAATGAGGGATGATCATCCACTGACGACCTAATCGCTTCTTAGAGGTGCCAAACTTACCACTGTTGCACTGGGGATTCAGTTTCTAGCACATCAACTTTGGACATATTCAAACCATGGAGCCACTCCTCCCTCTAACCCTTGCAGCCAAGTGAACAGTGTGGTGCATGGCCACCCATTCTGTGTCCATTCAAAATGCATATGCATACATATGAATGAAAAGGATAGTACAAGTGTGTACATACGTGTATGTGTGTTCTACATCGGATCATAATACCAGAATTTCTCTGCTGCTTGCTTTTCCTGCTTCAACATAAGGTTTTCTTCCAACTCAACAGGGTAGATCTGACTCCTTTTAATAGCTTGCATAATAACTCATAATAATCAATGTGCCTTAATTTATTCAACCATAATCCTACTGGTAACTATTTAGGCTATGGTTTTAAAAATTAACCAAAATGTATAATACATATTTGGTATTTCTAAATCATCAATTTCCAGGAATGAAAAATTAGAAAAGGAATAAAAGGATATATAAGTTTCTAAACGATCTCAATGGTGCCGGAATACACCAGTTTGCAGCAATTGAAATTCCTATCTGTGAAGCATGAGTGCTCTTTGCTCACACTCTCACGAGCACTAAATTTTTATCACTATTAAAGGTTTGCCAATCTGACGAGTGAAAATGGTATGCTACTGCTCTAATTTTCATTTCCTTGACGCGCAGTGAGTGTGAGCACCTTTCCACATCTGGTCACCATTTGGATTTCTCTCTCTCTGACCTTCCACTCACATCTCTTCCCCATTTTCTGTGGCGTTGTTTGTCTTTCTTATCTATTCACAGGGCAGCCTCCTGGTGTAGTAGGATAGTAACATCTTATCTGCCGCACGTGCTTGAAATACCCTTTCCACTCTGTGATCAGTCTTCTGGCTTTGGTCTTTTTTCATGCACAAAATAGTTTGCTTTTCACTTCCCCCCCCACCAAGGGCCTGTGGATGTAAGATATGTCTTTTTAAATAGAATATTTGGTTTCTTATCTTCTTTGTCAAAAACATCAGCCCCGCTCTGGAGGTGCGCATCTTCGTTTTTCCTTAGTATACTTTTACTCGTACCTTTTCTATACTGTGTGACAGAGATGCAGCTTTGCTCTCCGTGTCCCCTCTGTGGTCTTTCCCTGCCTGGAGGGCTGCACCTCCTTCCCTATTTCAGGAGGTTCTGCACTCTTCTCGGTTCTTCTCAGCCCTCCCCACTCCCGTGAAGTGGTCTTTGACCCCCAGCCAGAAAAAGGCTGTGTTATTTGATCTTCTGGAATGATTTTGAGGGTTAACCTCTACCTTTGTCTAGCATATTAAAATGTTAGCTACATTTCAAAACTCCTATCTCTTACTTATTGTATGAAGACATTTATATTCTACATTTACTAAGTTTCACTTGTACCTTTCTAAGATGCACCGTAGGTGTGGCCCCACTAATTACCCTCCCTCCTCCCAGCCTCCCCCTCCCCTCCCTTGCCCCTTTCTCCATATTCTTGTGCTATAACTGGGTTATAGCCTTCATGTGAAAGCTATAAATTAGCTTCATAGTAGCCATGAAGGCTATGTTAAACAGTTTGATGAAAATATTCCAGATTGTATATGAAACCAACACATTGTACCCCCTGATTGCACTAATGTATGCAGCTATGATTCAATGAAAAAAAAAAAAAAAGACAACCTCGTATCTCTAAATAGGTATTTAAGCACCTTGAGGGGAGGGACTATGTTATTTTACCTCTTTTTTGTCCCTTGTACTGGCTTGAACAAATGTGCTCTCAGGAAATTATTGACTGATGTCACTGTGAAAAAAATACACCATACCCCCCCAAAGTCTGCACTAGATGTCACTGCAGTGTTCCTCGATGAAAGGGCGTAGGAGGTAAAGGCTGCTGCAGGCGTCTCTTCCATCTCTCTCTCCTCAGCCTTCCAGATTATGAGTTAACCCGACTAAACTCAGTCCCATGTGGATTGCTCTAAGTACAGTGGCACAATGTGCTGCAGCGAGCAACTAACAAGGCCCTGGGACAGCCTGATGCTCCTTCTAATTATTTGCATGTTCGGTGACGTTTAGGTTGAGAAATCTAATGTTTGAAAAATGTGACTGAAAATAATTTCCGTATTTAAATCTGATCCATGACTGCCTCTGGCCTATTGCTGCGTTGTCACTGACCAAGCCGAGGACTGGCGGCTCCGGGCACACAGAATGAAGGAGGGCTGTCCAGCCTATTCTGCCTGTCACCTGCGTGGTTCTCCCAATGACACTGGGACATCAGTTGACTGCTCAGGCCTCAGATGCTAACTCTGGCTGACCCCTGTCTCTCCATAAGAGCCAGGAGCCCCTGGGAGCAATGGTATATACCCATCGCTGTGCTGGCCATTGACCTGAGTGATCCCTGACCTCCACTCCTGCCCTCCATATCTCCTGCTCTGGAGAGAGATGGAAGGAGAAGGTGGCAGCAGTGGGGCAGAATCATGTACCAGAAATAGAAGTTGTTGATTCTCTTGGCAGCTGAGAGCACTTATGGTCATTTCAGTTCATACCATGAACAGAGATATGATAATATTAGAGCAAGTACAGCCACTATGGACCAGGACCAGAGACAGGCACTTCTCATAGAGTTGTGTCATTTCAACGTCACTAACTTCTATTGTGTTAGTTTCCCACAATAAAAAACCTGAAGCTGGGTGGGTGTGGCAGTTCACATCCGTAATCCTAGCATTACGGGAGGCCAAGGAGGGTGGACTGCTTGAGCTCAGGAGCTTGAGACCAGCCTGAGCAAGAGTAAGACCCTGACTTCACTAAAAAGAGAAAGAAAAGAAAATAGCCAGGCATGGTGGTACATACCCGTAGTCTAATCCCAGCTACTTGGGAGGCTAAGTGAGAGGATCACTTAAGCCCAGGAGTTTGAGGTGGCTGTGAGCTGCAGCCCTCTACCACTCTACCCAGTGCAACAGAGTGAAACTCTGTCACAAACAAACAAACAAAAAAAACAACGAAAATCATGAGGCTCACTGAAGAACCAGCGTTTTATTCCTGAGCCATTTGGCTATAACAACTCATATTTCTTTTACCATGGAGTGTTGCAAAGAGAATACTCCTGACTCCTTCATCTTCATAATCTTACTGTGATCTGAGGGAGGAGAGTCTGTTTCAGTTTATTCCACAGCCTCCCAGGATCACTGATGGATGTTTCTTTCTTATTTTTCAAATTTTGGCCGGGGCCGGGCTTGAACCCACTACTTCCGGTATATGGGGCTAGCGCCCTACTCCTTGAGCCACAGGCGCCACCCTGATGGATGTTTCTAAAGAGTTCATGGCAAGTAGTAACCGAAATTCATAGTGGGGGCCAGACAGGCAGAGTGGTAGCAGGTGCCAGTGAGCAGTAGGCAGAGGGCCGCCAAGCTGTGTGAACTTGAGTGAGCTGTTGGACCTCTCTGTGCCTGTCTCATGTTAGTTTTACGCGAGCATTTGCTATTTTTCTTCTTCTTCACCTCGTCCTTCTCCTCCTCCTCATTATTACTACTACATTAAAAACGCCAGTGCAACTTTTTTACGTGTCTAACTTCCTCACAGAAATGTTTTTTTTCTAAGTGGTTAGTAAACGGTACGGCACATGTACTGAACAAATTCCAGTTTCTCAAATGTTTAACTAAATTTGTTTCAAAATGTCAGGATAAACACCATGCCATTCTTCTGGTTTCATTTAAGTGCAAATAAAAACCAATCACAGGAATAAAAATGCTACTAACCCTTCTGAATTTACAGAAGACCTTGAATCCAAAGAGCCCGTTGACCCATGTGCTGCCTCCCCATAATCCTCTTCTGGGACAAGACAGATATTTTAGAAAGGGCATGCACTCTTTTAGGTCAAGCATTTTGTTTGCTAAACAGGCTCAAATAGGCTGAGAGTCAACAAGTTTTCCAGATGTACCTGATGCCTACCTGCTTCAAAGGCTCAAAACCCCTAAGTCTCAGTTCTGTGTTCTTGGAAAGCCAGTCCTCATAATCCTATTCTGGGATCTGAAAGAGCTCAACTGCTGAGAGCTGAGTGCCACCTTCTCCTCTGATGTGCCTGCTCCCAAAGAAAGCAAAACTGAGTCCTGAATGATCCTCTGGGGCAGGCAGAACCCAGTGACAGAACTCTTAAACTTAGCACCAGGGCCAGTCCCACTTCCTCTGAATCAACTTCCTCCCACAGCAAGTGGCTTGGGATATGTGTGCACCATGCCCAAGTCTTTGATTTGCTCTAGGTCTTGGGAGACTGGGCCACAGGCTGCAGCCATGGACACTGTTGGTCATTGGGTTACCTCATCATAACTCAGATGACAGTTGCAAGAGCAGAACAGAAGTGTGTAATGTCTGAACAGTGACTCCTTAGATTACAGCACTGGCTTGGGAAGGTCTTTGTTAGTATTTATGAAATGTGGGTGTATCTGTGCATGTGTGTATATGTGTAGTCATTCATTCATTCATTCCACTTAGTTAAATTTGCTATATTAGTTGAAAGGATAGGCTTTGAAATCAAAAAGGCTTAATTTCAGTTCTGACTTTGCCACTGCTGGTTGTGCAACTCTGGAAAAGTTACTTAACCTTTGAAATCCTGTGTTGTGGATACCTGTGGTTTTGTGTTCCAACTAACTATCTCTGCCTTTCCTCTCTAACCCCCTCCTTCCCCTCCTCCTTCCTCTCACCCCTCTCCTTAGTTCATTATCTTTTTCTATTTTGAATCGCCCCCTCCTCCACTCCAACTGGTGGTCCCGTGGAGGTGGCCATGTTATTCCATCTCCCAGTGCCCTGCTGACCCAGCCACAGTTGAGTGGTCAAGGGATGAGACACCTGACTGGTTGGGTCAAATACTTGAAATTTTTGGCCTTTAGGACCAAGAATATAGTGTTAAGTCAGTCTCTCTCAGTAGCACAAGCTAGAATACATAAAACCCAGAAGTCTTGGGGAGGCATGTTATGTAGCCTCTGGACTGAGAGAGAATGAAACCAGTGGCCATTAAAAAGCAGATACAAGTGAGAGTGTGAGCACAACGTATGATAGCATCAGAGTCCCAGTTTACTCCTACTCTGGAGGCCTGATCACATTCCCATTGTGGGTTCTATTGAGAGAATCCAATATGCTTATAATAAATTTGTCTTTGGCTTAAGACAGTTCAAGCTCCATGTCTATTCTTTAGAATCAAAACAGTCCTCATAATGCACTGTGGATCTCATTTACAAATGGCAATAGATAATAAATATAACCATCTTTGTGGAGTTTCAAATGAAATAATGCACATAAAGTGCTTTGCAAAATGCCTGGAACATAGTGAGCATTGAATAAATGACAGTAGTTGCGGTGGCAGTGGTGATATTTATCACCTCCAACTTTCTGTGAACATCTCAGGATCCAAGAAGTAGGTGGGGTGACCAGTGACAGGCAGATCCCACACCCATTCCTAAACAAGTGTCTCCCCGCCTGGGCCACAGGAAGAAGCAGGTGGCTTCCACTCAAGCTCTTAGATTTACAGTTCCTGTTGTCCCAATAGGGACTTGTGGTGGCCTCCTCTTCCTGGTCCCCAGGTCTCACTGCCTAGACAGTGCCTGGACAGCCAGCCTCCCTCAGCAGGTCCTTCGGCATCTCTTACTGCCTGGCCTGCGGGCTAGATCCTACTGCCCACCAGCATTGGCATGCTTTCCCTCTCCCCATCTACTCTCCATGCTCCCTCTTCCATAAACACTTTCCCAGGATCAAGAGCTCATAATCAGGACATTCCTCTAAGACCTTTTCCTAGGGGGTTCCCAAGCCTAGCAAGTGGCAGAAACAGAATTCAAACCCAGGCAGCCTGACTCCAAAGCCTTTGCTTTTGGCCACTTCTTTATTCTGCCTCAAAGATGATTAGATACAGCACATAAAGTGCAGTGAGTGGTATTAGTCATGTAGTACTCATGCCCCCAAATGGTACTGGTCCGGAATAGTCCTCCTGTCCTATTCTCTCGGGCAACTTTGTGTGCCTTGGACCTGTCTTGTCATAGCACCAGAGGCTGTATGGGTTGCAGGAGCAATGCCACCATCCAGAAGGCACTGAGTTATTGTCAAAGGCACTGGGAGCCAGAGGTGAATACTTTCTTCTTCTGATGAAGCCTCCCGACCTGGTCCCAGCTTGCCCTGCCTCTAGCCTCCTCATCAGTGTCATCACACCCTCCTTCATGATCCTCCTCTGAATTTCAAACACTTTCAATATACTTAAAGAAAAGATTACTTGGAAATATACAGGAATCCATCTATAGATCCTGGACCTAGTGAACTAGCACATACCTCAAGAGTGTTTCAGGACACTAATGATGTGATGCACATTGTTGCCCATTTAGTAAACTGATCAAACAAGCAAGATTTGAATTCTCATGCAGATTTTTAGGAGCAAGAAAAAGTAGCTGGACTAGAGCAGGACCTCAGCAGATGAGACTGCAGAGAGCTGCTTTCATCCCTGCAGGGTGCTCACGCACAAGTGTCAAGAAGAAAATAATGAGAAGCATTCTGGAAAAGGGACATATTGCGTAAGTATAATGACAAAGTTTTCCAGACCACAAATCTGAATGCAAACACTGATAATTATGAGTGTGTTTTCTGGGACAACGAAGCAGCACAGTTGAAAGTGTGATCATCCAGGAAATCTAAGACATAAGGTTGTGAATACATATGAAAAGAAACAAGGCATAAACACTGAAGAGATGCATAAAAATTACTGTGGCGATAAGGGAGCACAAACGGAAGAGGTCAAAGTCATTGCAAATATATTATAATTTTAGAAGACTAGGCCATAAAGACGAGAAAAAATGTTGAAAGATCCATGTCTAAGAACATAATCACGGTTCTCTCTACAGTATCTTGTCAAATTCATAGAACAGTTTCTTCGCATCTCACGAAGGCCATGCAGAAGAGGGCTATACCCCTAACAATAACACTTAACTCTAGGACTGTCCAAGTTTGCCACCTGTCCTTAATCAGTGAAGGTCAATTTTGTGGATAAACTTGTCTATTAAATATGTAGAAAATAGTTTTCCCAAGATATTCCAGGCCATAGTATCCCCAACTAGGGTATCCGAGGCCACCACTCCATTGCTCACTGAAATGCCTCTCCTCAGCTTTGGAGGGTAGAAGCTGCAGGCAAAGACCCCACCTGGATCTCAGGTACTCATGCTCTTGCCTGGATTTCTGCATCATTCCTGTTTTCTCGCCTCCAATTCCTCCTCCACATGGTCCCCAGAGTGATCTCTGTCAAATACAGATCTGTCCTCACCTCACTCTTCCCAAAGCCTGTCAGTGTCTCCTTACTCACCTGCACCGTCATGTCTGATCTTGGGGAAGTACACATCGATTCCCCACCACTCCCATCTCTTTCCCTCACCTCCCTTCAGCCTCCTCCTCTCCCTTCTTATTTCTTCTTTCTCCCTCTCTCCTTTTCTCTCTGTCTCCCTTTCTCTCTCATCTCTTCCTTCTTTCATTTCTTTCTGGCTTATGTCTTCAGAATTCCTATCCTTTCGATTTTATTTGATAACAACACGCGATGCTTTTTCCTACACCTAAATGCCTTTGCTCACGCCCACATTCAAACCTGAGCAGACATGAGGCTTGTTACAACCCAGATTTCTGGGTCTCCCCCCTCACATACACACACACCACACCATACACACATGTTGACTCAGTGGGACTGGAGGGAAGCCTGAGAATTTGCATTTCTAATGTATTCCCAAGTGGTAATGATGCTGCTGGTTCCGGGAGCCACACATGAACCCCAGCTTGAACTGCCGACCCCAAAAAGGCTAAGAAATAAAATGAGGGTTGTCCCAAGCCACTAACTTCTGGGGTGATTGTCATCCATTGGAGGACAACCGAAATATACCCACCTTGGGAAAAGGCTATACATATCAGGCAAAACCAAGGAAGAGGATAAGAAGCAGGAAGAAAGACAGATAGAGATAGAATTAAAAGACAAAATAGCAGAGAGTTCCTCAGAGCACTTTGATACAAACAATTGCATCGCTGACGTAATTTAAGTGCTTCTTCTTCTTCTTCTTCTTTTTTTTTTTTTTATAAATAAGTGCTTCTTAATTATAGTGCTTACTGTTGAAATAGCGCTAAACAGAGAGTTTGGAAGTTCTGGATTTTAGGCCCAGCCCTACCTCTGATAAGCCCTGTGGCTATGACAGGTCATTTAACCTCTTGGAATCGGAATTTCTTTAGCAGCACAGTATGAGATGCTGGACAATTAAGTTCACAAACTCATTGCAGAATATCACTACAGTCACCTTCAAAGGACTCCTCTTAGGAAGCTCCGCATTGATGTCAGTGCCTAGTCCAGCCTTCAGAGCCATTTTGGCAACTTTTTCTGGAATAGCTGTCAGAGCTATTACCGTCCAAGGTCTGACAATGAAGTTTGTGAACTCATCCTAGAAAAAGTGCTTTGAACAGTGGGCTAGGCACTAGTGGCAGTACATAGCTTCCCAAGGGGAGCACTTTGTGGGGGACTGTAGTGATATTGAGCAATGAGGTATGTAGCACTTTTTCTAGGATGAGTTTGCAAACTTAACTGTCTGACCCCATATATATGTTATTCTACCTTTATTCATCTCACAGGTCTGGTAGGAGAATCAAACATATTACAAATGGTCCACATGGAAGTATTAACATCATTAAAATTAGTTAATAACTTGGGGTTGCAACTATTACTAACAGCTTACCCACAACCTAACAAAAGCTGGTGGGACGGTGAGGGAGGATGAGAGGATGCTACAGGACAGGAGCTCCAGTAGACAGATGGTCAGCCTGCCCTCATGCACCAGATAATGTCCCTGTAGAAGGCAGTCAGCACCTAGAGTATCGGTGGTATCTCATTTATCTTCATCAGGTGCCCTCTTCATATCTTGTGCAAGCCTTTCCTCCTCCTCCCTAAAGTTTATAATCTAGTTTCACATCATCCACTGAGAGTTGGGTCAGGATGACAGCTCTAGGCCAGGAGTATGAACACATAGTCCCGGCCATGGGACCTTGTCCCTTAAGTTTACAGAGAGACTGATTCTCTATATGTAAAATATGAGAATAACAACATTGGCCAAAATGCCCTTGTAGGAGTGTGAGAGACAAATATGAGAACATATTATGGAAATGGATTGAAACTGGCTACTTCCTGAACAAAGACTGGGTATGAGAATACTCAATATTTAGAGGGTTCAATGATGTGCCAGACACCAGGCTAAGCAGTAGGTTTTGTAGGGGGGAAATGAGGAAACCAACGTGTCACTATACTATTTGCCTGTGGTCACAAAATTAATGAATGGCTCAATTAGATTTAAATCTTTGTCTACCTCATCCCAAAGCCTGGGGTTCTTGCATATTGCTGGACAACTTCCAAAAGGACTATCTTCAGCCTGTAGAACAGAATTATTGGCCAGGTACTTTACCATTAAATGGGGTCACCAGCTTGTGGCTAAAGAAACAGATGATGAAAAAAGTGCTAAGGGAGAAAACACCTGTTTATAAACACAGCTTAATTAATTAGTCAACTCCAAGGAGGGAGAAGAGGCGGGTTTCCAAATGTCTGACATGGAGAATTAATTAGCAGGAAGGCACCAGTCCTCAGGCCTCAGGTTCATGTCCAGACCACATCGTGGAATTAAATTAATGCATTGTCTCAGAGCAACTCACCTTCACTAAACCACCCCTCAACTTAATGAAAGCCATTTGATTGGGAAAAAATAAAACTCATTGAAAATGACAACAGAAATGAAGATCTCCACCAACTAAAGCTTCACATGAAGTTCAGAAAAGAAGGTAAAAAAGGTTCCAGTCCTTCTCATTCTAAAGAGTCAGAATAAAATTAAAATGAAGTTAGGTTATATCTCACGAACACTCAGAAAGTCCAAATGTGTACAAAGGTAAATAAACAAACGGAAAATTAAAGTAACACTTAAATTCCTACCAGGCAAAAGACACCATCTTTGCCTCAACTCTCTTTTTTTTTTCTTAATTTTTATTAAATCATAATTGTGTACATTGGTGCAATCATGGTGCACAATGTGCTGACTTTATATACAATCTGAAATATTTTCATTGAACTACTTAACATAGCCTTCATGGCCTTTTAATCACTATATGAAGACATTTATATTCTACATTTAGTAATTTTCACTTGTACCCTTGTAAGATGCATGGTAAGTGTGATCCCACCAATCACCCTCCCTCCACCCATCCTCCTAAGGGCTGTACCGGCAGTGTGCTTGGGGAAGCCAAAGCATGCTGATCTCTGCCTGGTTTTCTACTTCATTTTCTTATTGAAGGTATTATTTAGGAAAGAGACAGAAATCCT